>PVKV010019190.1:0-42855 GCA_004027835.1 Alouatta palliata
GCTGCCTACTTGGCATATTTTGTGTTATGAGAAAATACTGAACATCTGTTTGTTAATAATGATCAGCTATTCAGAGAGAATAAATGCATGGGTCAGCCTACTCGAGGCCTTCAGCCTGGAATGCTGCCAGCCCCTGAGGCTCTCAGCTCAGAAGACTGCTGGCCCCCCGGATAGACCCACAAACTGGGTTTCTGTCTTTTTTTTTTTTTTTTTCTTTTGGAGGCAGTCTTGCTCTGTTGCCCAGGCTGGAGTGCAGTGGTGCAATCTTGGCTCACTGCAACCTCTGCCTCCTGGGTTCAAGCAATTCTCCTGCCTCAGCCTCCTGAGTAGCTGAGGACTACGGACACCCACTACCACACCCAGCTAATTTTTGTATTTTTAGTAGAGATGGGGTTTCACCATATTGGCCAGGATGGTCTCAAATTCCTGACATTGTGATCTGCCCACCTCAGCCTCCCAAAGTGCTGGGATTACGGGCATAAGGCCACAGAACCCTGCCGGGTTTCTGTCATTTACACCCAAAGAAACCAATGAATAGCGTTACAGTCCCCCTAACTCGTTGATCCCCAGTGTTTTTGGCACCAGGGCCTGGGACTGGCTCCATGGAAGACCATTTTCCAGGGAAGGTAGGAGTGGGTCGGCAGTGGTTTTGGGTTGATTGAAGCACATTACATTCATTGTACATTTTATTTCTATTTTAATATATAATGAAATAATTATACAACTCACTATAATGTAGAATCAGTGGAAGCCCTGAGTTTGTTTTCCTGCAACTCGACGGTCCTATCTGGAGGTGATCAGAGACAGTGGCAGATCATCAGGCATCAGATTCTCATAAAGAGGGCACAACCTAGATCCTTCGCTAGTGCAGTTCATAATAGGGCTCAAGCTCCTAAGAGAATCTAGTGCTGCCCCTGACCTGACAGGAGGCGGAGCTCAGGCTATAGAGCAAGTGCTGGGGAGTGGCTGTAAATACAGGTGAAGCTTCCCTAGCTTGCCTGTGGCTCACTTCCTGCTATGCTGCCAGTTCCTAACAGGTCATGGACCGGTATAGGGGTTAGGGACCGCTGCCCTAACTCCTCTTTTCCTTCCTATATGGCTCAGAGAGGTGAAGTGATCTATCCAAGGTCACACGGCAGGAATTCAAACGCAGTACTTCTTCTCAACTCTGTTCAAGGTTTAGCAGGGACCCCTGGGATGAACAAGCCAGGTTTGTGATGAGGTAAGAAATGAACTCAGAGCAGTTTTGGGGAGATTGAACAGAGAAATGGTGAGGAAAACTGGTCTCAGACCAGTTTTTAGAAAGTTTATAGAAATTTACCCCTGGAAGGAAGCTTCCAAATCAAATTGTGCTTTAGGGCACTGGTAGAATGAATCTCTTCACCATGTCCTAATCCCTGGAACCTGTGGCTCTGTTAACTTTAAATAGCTAAAAGAGTTTGCAGCTGTGGTTAAATTAAGTTTTTTTTTTTTTTTTTTTTTTTTTTTTGGGCAGGGCACAGTGGCTCAGCCTGTAATCTCAGCATTTTGGGAGGCTGAGGAGGTTGGATTACTTGAGATCACAAGTTCAAGACCAGTCTGTTCAATATGGGAAAACCCCGTCTCTACTAAAAATACAAAATTAGCCAGGCATGGTAGCACATGCCTGTAGTCCCAGCTACTTGGGAGGCTGAGGCAGGAGAATTGCTCGAACCTGGGAGACGGAGGTTGTGGCTAGCCAAGTTCTTGCCACTGCACTCCAGCCTGGGCAACAGAGTGAGACTCCATCTCAAAATAATAAGGATTTGGAGATGGGGGATGACCCGGGTTTATCAGATAGGCCCAATGTAATCACAAGCGTTGTTATAAGAGGTTAGGCAGGAGGGTCAGAGTCAGAGAAGGTGATGTGGGGACAGAGCAAATGCTGGAGTGGTGTGGACGGAGGAGCCAAAGAATGTGGGTGGTCTCCAGCAGCTGGAAGAGGAAAGGAAATGGATTCTCCCTTCTGGCCTCCAGAAGGAAAGTAACCCTGTGACCCATTTTAGACTTCTGACCTCCAGAACCATAAGATAAATAAATGGGATAGTTTTAAGTCACTAAATTGGTAGCAGTGTGTTAGGGCAGCAACAGGAACTCTTGAATCTCCTTGGCAACATTTCCCCCAAGTGACCATCCATCTTCCTCTTGAATGCCTCCAGCGATGGGGATATCACTACCAATACAGTTACCTTGTTTCCTTTCCAGCAAACTCTTTCTTCTCCCAAAGCCTTCCTCTAGCTATCCACCCACTGCATCTCCACCTCGGGCCCCAGTTCTTGGAGCATAAAGGACAGGCGGACACAATCGCAACCCCTTGTACACATCAGGCTTTTGTAAACAGATAATAATTCTCTTCCCCAAGCTTAACAACCTCCAGCTTTTCTCCTTGATGAGCTTATTGGAAAGGTCTAAAAGCCAACTCTTTCTGGATGAGACCCTAGCTAATTATTTGCTGAGTGGGATCTCCCAACCCAAGATCTCCCGTCCTGGGGAGCGGATGCCAAAAACCTTACAGAGCATCCTCCTTCCAGGAGTCGTTCTCCAAACCCCGCCCCCTACTCGACAGTGCCCCATTCACAGCCCGAAGCATCTGAGCGGTGTTAGTAATAGTTCATAATACCACCACTTGCGGCTCAGAGCCTGGGCAGGGCTAGAATTAGCAACGTTATTTTGTTTTCATTGTGTTTCTGTTGAAGGTATGGGAAACCGATTTCCCATTTAAATTATCTGTGTATTCAATAGAAAGCTCCAGTTTGAGAGCAGCGGTGAGTCGCACCGGCTGGGTTTGGTTGTGGATGATCTAGGCTGCCGGCGTGACTCGGAGCTGCCCGGACGCAGTCGTTGGGCTCTGAGTCTCCAGCGTCGTTGCAGCCTGAGATGAACTACATCAGACCCCTCAAGACCACGCGCAGGAAGTCAGGATGGCCGAGCGGTCTAAGGCGCTGCGTTCAGGTCGCAGTCTCCCCTGGAGGCGTGGGTTCGAATCCCACTTCTGACAAGTAATCTTTTCCACTATATTCTCTCAAAAGCACAAAAGAAAATTTGGATCTTCGACGACCACACACGGGGAGAGGCCCTGCGACACAGGGGATGTACGTTTTACAGTCCAAAGTCAAATGAATGTCTGGAGGAAAATGTCTGGCAGGACGTGGTGGTGCGAGCCTGAACTCTCAACTTTTGGGGAGGCTGAGGCGGGAGGATCGCAGGAATTCAAAGGCTGCAGTGAGCTGTGATCGCGCCACTGCATTCTAGCCTGGGCGACAGAGCGAGATTCTTAAAAAAAAAAAAAAAAAAAAAATGCCCGCTAATAAGAAAATGCTCGTTTTGTAAAAATGAAAAGAAACAAGGTATCATTTTAACTGATCTACCGTTGTGATGAGGAAAAAGGAATCAAGCGTTGTCAGAAGTGGGATTCGAACCCACGCCTCCAGGGGAGACTGCGACCTGAACGCAGCGCCTTAGACCGCTCGGCCATCCTGACTGCTTGGGATCAGTCTTGTGACAAACCTTTACACAAGGTCTGTAGTGTGCGCATGCGTAGCAGGCAGCAAAGATTCAGGCCTTGTTCTCCGCCCGGCTTTGGGTGGAGCTAAATGCACTCGCTTGCTTCAAGGGGCGTGGCAAGATGGGACGAGGAGGATCAGCGCGATGCACCTAGGCGACGCTAGAGGGTGCGCAAGGCCTGCTAGAGAAGGCCGAGACAGAGGTCTGTCGCTTTAACACACGTGCATTCGAGCCTCCAGCACGTATTCATTCTGCATGCATACATGTACTATTCATGTCAGCTTTGATTCCTGAAATCTGCAAGCAACCTTACATTTCCCTTGTGCACGATGCAATCAAGTCTGCCTACCTGCACTGATCTGTAGACATCTCCGTGAGCTGGCGCCCGATCTAGGTAAAGGCCGGTTATTGCAAGGCCGCCTGACACTCTTAACCGCGCTCTCCGTCCTCTCGCCGCAACTGCAGCTTCACATTTGTATGTGTGTTTAACTCATTTACTCAGGCTCCGGGGTAGAACGAGCCCTGCAGCGACACGGCCAGACCCGCCCTATTCCGATGTCCCCAGGGCCCAAACCGTGCCAGGCACACAGTAGGTGCGCAGGGAAGATCCCGAGGATTCATTCTTCTCTGGCTTCATCCTTCCTGCATCCCCTCGTTTCGTGACTCATCTCTCTTTTCCTGGCCCCCGCAGCATCTTCCTCTCTTCCCTTTCGCCCCCTCTAGCCTTACGCACGCTGCGCGCAGGCTGTTCCCAGGGACCAGAAGACCTGGGTACCGAGAGGGTGCCCTTCTCCACGGGATCTCTAGGATCTCAGGGGCCTGGGCCGCTGACCTGGTGTGTAACAATTACACATTAATTAATGAATTCCCTCATTAATAACTCATGATTCTACAATGAAAACTGCTGCCCCTCTCTGTACACAGGCACTGAAAGAGAGGGTCTGAGACTCTTGGACATCTGTGAGCCGACTCTGGAGTCCAGGGGACAGGCCCAGAAGGTGTGAACAGTGGGGTCATATTAATCCCTTAGTGTCCTCGGACTTAGGTCTGAGATGGTATCACAGAGCGGCCTCAGCAGGAGAACAGCAGCCCTTACCACCTTTGGGTCAGATTCCCTTTAGATGCTTGGAGCTTGGGATGCAGCCCCTTGGGGTGGGCAGAGGTCCTGGTTATTTGAAAGATGATGAAACCCTCCTCTTTCCCTGTCCCAGATGTCCTCTTCTCATTGACTACCAGAATTCTTTTTTTTAGGTTTAGCATTTAACCCTTTTTTTTTTTTTTGAGACAGAGTGCAGTGGCGTGATCTCCGCTCACCGTAACATTTGCCTCCCAGGCTCAAGCAATTCTCCTCCCTCAGCCTCCTGAGTAGCTGCGATTGACAGGCACACACCACCATGCCCAGCTAATTTTTGTATTTTTAGTAGTGACGGGGTTTCACCATGTTGCCTAGGTTGGTCTCAATCTCTTGACCTTGTGATCCGCCCACCTCAGCCTCCCAAAGTGCTGGGATTACAGGTGTGAGCCACCATGCCTAGCCTTGTGTCCTCTTCTAAAATACAAATTGCCCTGGAAGCTGGAAAGTCAACAAACATTTATTAAGCACTTGCTATGTGCCATTCTTCTAGATGCTGTGAACAAAACAGAATTTTACTCTCAAGATACATTCATACATGCATCAAAGCAAGAAGGATAAGAAACAAATGAACAAACACATTCAGGTGTTGGTAAGTGCTGGGTAGAGGGTGCGTCAGGAAACTCATGAGAGACTTTGAAACAGGCAATAAAGATAACTGGATGTTCTGTCTGGAGCACCCATCCAGCTATCTAATCCTATAAGGGATTGTACCTTTCATTCTTTTTATGTCCAAATAATTCTTGTCCACAGAAATACAGGTGAATTTTGTTAGGGTGGAATGCAATTGATCATTGCCCTGTGGATATTGACCAATTTTGCTATCTACTTATAAATTCATTTCAGCACTCCTGATTGCCAATATATGTGTATTTGAATTCTCTTTTGAGTTGGTTATAACATTGTACATGTCCCCCTATTAATTAATGACTAAAATAAAACCTTTGACATGTGTTCATTTTATATGAGAATTATGATTTTATCTTAAAAATTATCCTTTTGGCCAGGCGAGGTGGCTTGTGCCTGTAATCCCAGCACTTTGGGAGGCTGAGGTGGGCAGATCACAAGGTCAGAAGTTTGAGACCAGCCTGGCCAACATGGTGAAACCCCGTCTCTACTATAAATACAATAATTAGCCAGGCATGGTGGCACATGCCTGTAGTCTCAGCTACTCAGGAGGCTGAGGAAGGAGAATTGCTTGAACCTGGAAGGCAGAAGTTGCAGTGAGCTGAGATCATACCACTGCACTTCAGCCTGGGGGACAGAGCGAGGCTGTCTCAAAAAAAAAAAAATCCCTTTAACAGTGATCAAGAGTGATTGGGGCTCTCCCGGGCAGGGTGGTTAGGGAGGGCCTCTGTGAGGAACTGACACTGAGTTCAAAAGGAAAATGACAAGCAAGATCAAAGCTGCAGGTGACAACATTGCAGATGAAAGATGTAGCCAGTGCAAAGACAGGAATATGATCTGTTGGGGGGACAGCAAGGCCAGTGCGGCAGTGGTGAGGTGACGGGAAGGCTCAGGCTGTATCACACAGGGCTGGAGTGCCAGGGAAAGGAGTTTGGATTTTCTTCTGTGGTGGAGTAACTGCTGTGTTTTTGTTTATTGTTGTTGTTTTGAGACAGGGTCCCACCCTGTCATGCAGGTTGGAGTCCAGTGGCACAGTCTTGGCTCACTGCAGCCTTAACCTCCTGGGCTTAAGCAGTCCCTGCCTCAGCCTCCCGAGTAGCTGGGACTACAGGTGTGCACCACCACATTTGGCTACTCTTTGTAGAGATGGGATCTTGACATGTTGCCCAGGCTGGTCTGGAACTCCCAAGCTCAAGTGATCTTCTGGCCTTGGCCTCCCAAATTGCTGGGATTATAGGTGTGAGCCACTGTGCCCAGCCTGGAGTGTTTTAAGCAGGGGATTGGCATGGTCCTGAGGGCCCTTCCAAAACTGTCCCTTTGGCTGCTGTGTGGAGGATGGATGGGAGGCCGAGGGAAGAATTGGAAGTCCAGGGAGGAGGCCATGGCAGGGAGGGTAAAAGATGATGGTAGCTGGACCAGGGAAGTGGAGATTGCAAAAGGTGGTAGAATTCGATTCAGGATGTGTTTTGGGGTAAAACAGACAAGGCCTGCTGCTGGCTGGTATGTGTGTGGGGTGTCAGGGTGGAGAGAGAGGATGTAGGGATGCAATAGGAAGTCACCAAGGCCATCGAGGAGCCAGGTTTCTAGATGCTCGGTTTCCCTTCGAGGCAAGGGCTTTGAAGCAGGGGCTGCTAGCTTCCCACTTCCACCCCATTTTACAGGCCAGGGAGGTAAGGCTTAGGTGGGCTGAGTGACTTGATCTGGGTCCTCTATGGGGCAGAAGCCCTTCACTCTCCACCTCTGGGACCGTCCCTTCATCTCTCGCACCACCAACCTTTCTGAGTGCACGTCATTTTAGAGAGGAGAAAACAGGTAAAGCCAGAGCTGGAGCCTGGGCCAGCCCCACTCTGCCTGCTGCCCTCCTGGCCTGCCTGGGAGAAAGTGCTCCCTTGATGGGGCTCAGCACCAGGTTCCCATGCAGCCCTGTCTCCTAGATTTGGGTGGATGATCAGCTGTCCTCCCTCGACGCTTTTCATGTGATAGCCTCTGGGCCTGGAGGAAGCCTTGCAGCCCCAGGTACCTGTGACCAAAATTGGGAAGGGAGAAGGCCACCATTTCTGTTTATGTCCTGTTTCCTCCTTATGAGCAGCCTAGACACCAACAAAGAGCTGTGTGGGACAGGCCTCACCCATTCCCTACTCTGGGCATTTGTCCAGCTTGGGAGGAGAAAGTCCCCCTGAGTGTAACTTGAAAAGCCTACATGCAACTGGGGAAGTCCCGATGTGGCTCTTCTTGTGGCTTGCCCTACTTATCACAAATGAAGTCAGATGGCCAAATGAGGACCCCGTGTTTATCCAGCCAAAGTGCCTGAAAGGGGGAATTCCTAGCATTCCTGGGATTTCGGCACACATCACCAGGACTGCCTGGGAAAATTGTGGCAAGAAGTGGAGTGCCAGTGAATGCTTCCTTTCCATCCATTACCTCATTAATGTTCATCACAGCACCACAACACAGGTCATCATTACCCCCATTTTATAGGAAAGTGAGACTCAGAGAGACCACATGAATTACCCAGAATCACACAGCTGGTAAGTAGAACTTGATTTGCCTGGCTCAAAACTCCTTCTTGAGGCCAGGTGCGGTGGCTCACACCTGTAATCCTAACACTTTGGGAGGCTGGGGTACAAGGATTGCTTGACCCCAGGAGGTCGAGGCTGCAGTGAGCCGTGATCACGCCACCTCACTCCAGCCTGGGCAACAAGTGAGACCCTGTCTCAAAAACAAAACAAAATCCCTTCTTGAAAACTACTGTGTGCCTAGCATCATGCCCAGCACTTTCTTCCCATTGTCTCGTTCAGAAAAGGCCACGAGGGCTGGCCAATTCACGAGGCAGGATGGACTTGGAGATGCCGTTGTTAGTCCTGTTTTCATTACTGAAGGAGACTTAAAAGAAAGGGTAGGATTTTCCCAGCAAGGCAGTCCAAGTAGCGTGGCCAAGCTTTTGTGGTTCAGGCTCTGGTTTCCTTGGCTGAGGGTGGAGAGCAGAAGCCACAGGGTGCGAGGAACGAATGCCTGCCAAGGCCCTGGTTTGGACGTCTTGACCCTGTGGGGAGAAGCCAGGCCAGCCCAGGGGAATGGGGGAATCTGGAGGTGAAGTGGATGAGGCAGATGAAGATGTCTAACAGGATGGGGTGGGGGACATTCGGTCTCTCCGGAACTGGAGCCAAAGACCCCAAGGTCACCCTTGGCATGGAGGGAGTCAGGCGGCCCAATTTCTTGGTTGTGAATGAATCACGTGAACAGTGAGCATTTCAGTGACAGCTAGAATAAACCAAAGACCAGGAACTCACTTGAAAGTTCTCTGGACTGCTTCCGCCCATGCCCCCTAAGCCTTTGGCCACCCTGGAAGGAGAACTCCAGGAATGGCCCACATGACAGCTTATACCCTGATAGGCAAAGAGTAGAGTGCCAATTTTCTT
Source organism: Alouatta palliata (assembly GCA_004027835.1). Lineage (NCBI taxonomy): Eukaryota > Metazoa > Chordata > Mammalia > Primates > Atelidae > Alouatta > Alouatta palliata. The sequence continues at coordinate 8,701 of PVKV010019190.1, forward strand.
TTTTTTTTTTGAGATGGAGTTTTGCTCTTGTCGCCCAGGCTGGAGTGCAATGGCGTAATCTCGGCTGACTGCAACCTCTGCCTCCTAGGTTCAAACAATTTTCCTGCCTCAGCTTCCTGAGTAGCTGGGATTACAGGTGCCTGCCACCACGCCCAGGTAATTTGTGTGTGTGTGTGTGTGTGTGTGTGTGTGTGTGTGTGTGTATTTTTAGTAGAAATGAGGTTTCACCATGTTGGCCAGGCTGGTCTTGAATTCGTGACCTCAGGTGATCCACCCACCTAGGCCTCCCGAAGTGCTGGGATTGCAGGCGTGAGCCACCACTCCTGGCCAGCCAATTTTAATTCAAGTGTGGACTGTGTGGACTCTGGGACCACCTGAGTTCAAATCCTGCTTCTGCCCATTTGATAGCTCTGTGACCTCAGGGGAGTTCCCCATTTTCCCCATCTGTAAAATGGGCTTAGTACTAGTACCTATCTCAGAGGATTTTGAGAAGATCAAATAAGTTAATACATGCTGAGCACTTAGGGTGTATGGAACAGAGTAAATGCTTTATGTGTTAGCCCCACAAAATGAAACAATGTGACTTTTTTTTTTGAGACAAGATCTGATTCTGTCACCCAGGCTAGAGTGCAGTGGTGCCACCCCAACTAACTGCAGCCTCGACTTTCTGGGCTCAAGCGATCCTTCCACCTCAGCCTCCTGAGTAGCTGGCACTACAGGCACATGCCGCCATGCCTGTCAATTTTTGAAAGAAAAAAAAAGCCTGTAGAGATAGGGGTCTCAATATATTGCCTAGGCTGGTCTTGAACTCCTGGCCTCAAGCACACCTTCCATCTCAGCCTCTTAAGGTGCTGGGATTATAGGCACGAGCCCCTGTGCCCGGCTCATTGTGACATTTCTTGTGTCTGGTGAATACTATGGGGCCAGTTTGACCTGCCAATCTGACTTTGTGGAGAGAATCGCTCTCCTGCCCTCCCAACAACCACTGTGCATCCTGAGTGCCTCTCCTGAGTCAGCCATGACCAGCTCACTGACGTCTTCCCCCATCTTCATTTCCCAACTCCATTTTTCTGGTTTTCCAATACAAAACATGCTTCCTCCGTAGGGTCTTTGCACTGGCCATTTCCATCTTCTTCCAATGACTCTTCCTCAGCACATGGCTAAAGCAGTCCCCATCTCCCCTCCCACTCACTTGCTATCTGGCCACCCTATTTGAGATCTGAAATCCCTGTGCTCATTGGCTGGCTTATCTGTTGATCGTGTTTCTTCCTGACTAGGTTCTGGGCTCTGCGAAGGCAGGGACCTTGGCCATCTGGTTCACCAGGGTCTTCCCAGCAGGTAGGGCATTCCTGGCACGTAGCAGGAGCTTGGTAAATAAATAGTGCATGAGTGGGTGAATGGACAAAGGGAGGGATGGATGGATCAATGGATGGATGGATAAACAGTCCACTGAGTCAGTTCTCCAGGCTCTTCAAGTCAGCTTTCTGTGCCTCTCTGGTGGAGCTCAGGAAGCCTGAGGGCTCCCATGGGAAGGCCATTCATGACCCTTGCCTTCCCCAGGAGTCTTCCTCTCTGACCCCCATGCCCAGCCCTCCCCATTGGCCTAACAGCCCTTTTGCCTGCCTGAGCTCGGGGACCTCCAGACCCTCTGGAAGGTCCATCTGCTCTGTCTTTCTGGGCTAAAACGTTTCTGTGTTCTTAGAGCTGTACCATTGCAGAATTTTCTCTCAAGGTGGGTTACATCCTTGGTGTGTGGTGTGGAATGCAGTGTCTGAGGTCGAGACCTCTGGAGGGTCTCCTGCTGTGCTTCCTATGGCCGTATCAGTGGCGACAGGTGGAAATACTGCTATCCTCCTTGGTAAAGGGGCTGCAATGAGCCTCCCATAGTCCCCACCACCATCCTGGCCCTTCCCCTCTTGAGGATTCCCTCTAATCCCCCAAACTCCTGAACACTGCTCTAGCACTAAAGCTATTATCTGCTGTCATTGGCATGTGCCTAACTAGCCATCACATCTTTTGAACATTTCCACCAGACTAAGATCATGTCTTTCCTGTTCAATCTCATACTCCAGTACTCTTGGGAGCCTCTTTTTATTCAATTCAACCCCCATTCTGGTCACTTTCCACTCTTACCTCACATCCCTCTCCCTTCCCACTATGTGGCCCCCTTAGTCTTTGGGTACCAACCCTCCTGATTCTCCTTTGGGAACCCCTCTGTGGCCACTCTCAGTCCCAGCAGGTCAAGTGAGTCTGACTTTCCTCTCCTCTCATGCCGGGAATGGTCATATGACTCAATCTGACCAGTCAGTCATTCCACCCACCTTGTCACAACACCGATTGGGTCAGAAATGAGTGCAGAATTCTAGCTGGTCCAGTGGGAGTCTGGCCTGGGGCAACACTTGGAATAGAGAAGCTGGGTGCAGGGTCAGGTGGCTGAACTGGTAGTGGCTGTCTTTGCTATGCCATCTAGAACCTACTTGAGAAGGAAAGCTGGAAAATATACAATGTCAGCTGTCTGATGACATTGACATCACTGGAACACCTGGATCTAGCTGTCCCTGAGCTTAGCCCTCTTGGGCTTGTCAGTTTCATGTGCCAACGCCCTTTTCCACTTAGGCCAGTTTAATGTGAACCTCTGCCATATGTGACTGAAAGACAAATACAGCCTGTATCTGTGCCGTCCCACACAGTAGTCACTCACTGGCTCTTGAGCATTTGAAATGTGGCCAGCCCAGGCCAGGCATGTAATCCCAGCACTTTGAGAGGCTGAGATGGGTGGATCACTTGAGGTCAGGAGTTCCAGACCAGGCTGGCCAACATGGTGAAACCCCGTCTCTACTAAAAATACAAAAATTAGCCAGGCATGGTGGTGGGCACCTGTAATCCCAGCTACTCAGAAGGCTGAGGCAGGAGAATTGCTTGAACCCGGGAGGCGGAGGTTGTAGAGAGTTCAGATCGCACCACTGCACTCCAGTCTGGGTGACAGAGCAAGATTCTGTCTCAAAAAAAATAATAATAAGATAAAATTAAAAAAAAATATGGCCAGTGTGAATTTGAGAGGGATCATAAGTGTAAAATGCAAAGTAGATTTCAAAGACAATATGAAAACAAAAATGTAAACTAGTTTGTTATTAATTTTTAATGTGATCATACATTGTCTATGTGGGGTTAAATAAAAATATATTATTAAAATTAATTTCCACTGTTTCTGTTTACTTTTTCAATACTGCTACTAGAAAAATTTAATTTCTGGCCGGCTGCAGTGGCTCATGCCTATAACCCCAGAACTTTGGGAAGCTGAGGCGGGTGGATCACTTGAGGTCAGGAGTTCAAGACCACCTTGGCCAACATGGTGAAACCCTGTCTCTACCAAAAATACAAAAAAATTAGCCAGGCATGGTGGCAGGCATCTAAAATCCCAGCTACTCAGGAGGCTGAGGCAGGAGAATTGCTTGAATCTGGGAGGCGGGGATTGCAGTGAGCTGAGATTGTGCCATTGTACTCCAGCCTGGGTGACACAGCGAGACTCCATCTCAAAAAAAAAAAAAAGTAAGAAAAAGATTACATTTCCTGTGTGGCTTCTGTCATATTTCTGTGGGGCAGTGCTAGCTTAGATGGCTCATCTGCACAACATCAGGAAACAAGAGATCAGATCCTGCCTCATTAAATGAAGCAGCCTCAGTGGAAGAGAAATAACTCCAGGGATGCCAAAGAAGAGGAGGGGTGCTAGGGAAGGGGGGCAGAGAAGGACCGGTCTGACCAAGATGGGCTGAGAGGAAGGCGAAGGCATTTCAGGGAGCCCATCATGAGCAAAGGCCCAGGAATGGGACTGAGAGAAGATGGGTCTCAGGAGAACCGAGCGTGGTATGGAGTTGAATTGAGATGGGGCATCAATTTCTCCAGGAAAGCCGGGGATCCTGGGGAAAGTGCAGTACAGAGGGACAAATATTCCATTTTCCTTTTAATCACTATAGGTTTTTTATGGGCATCATTTAAAAATCATTATTTATTTTTATTTTATGTATTTATTTTTAAGATGGAGTCTCACTCTGTTGCCCAGTCGGATTGCTTGCTGCAATCTCTGCCTCCCAGATTCAAGTGATTCTCCTGTCTCAGCTTCCACAGTAGCTGGGATCGCAGGTGCAGGCAACCACACAGCTAATTTTTGTATTTTTAGTAGACATGGGGTTTCACCGTGTTGGCCAGGCTGGTCTCGAACTCCTAGCCTCAAGTGATCTGCCTGCTCAGCCTCCCAAAGTGCTGGGGTTACAGGTGTCAGCCACCGGGCCTGGCCTTATTTATATTTTAGAGAAAGGTCTTGCTCTGTCACCCAGGCTGGAGTGCAGGGTGCAATCTTGGCTCACTGTAGCCTCAAACTCCTGGGCTCAAGAGATCCTGCTGACTCAGCTTCCTGAGTAGCCGGGGCTACAGGTGTGTGCCTCCATGCCCTGCTAATTAAAACCAAAACAAACAAAAAACAAAACTTATTTTTGTAGAGACAAGTTCTCACTATGTTGCTGCCCAGGCAGTCTTGAACTCCTGGCCTCAAGTGAGCCTCCTGCCTTAGCTTCCCAAAGCATTGAGATTATAAGCGTGAGCCACTGCTCCTGGCCCTGTGTGCATTGTGAGAGCCCAGAGTGGGTGCAGACATTTCTCCAGCCTTCCAGAGTCAAGGCTAGCCCCTAAAGTGCTGGGACCCAGTGTTGCAAGTTGTATCTGGGGCCCAAGCCCATCCAAGTGGAGCTTCCAAGGAGGGAAATGGGGACCACAACCCTGGAGAGGGGTAAGCTCCAGCAGCTGCAGCCCTTTCCCACCTTCGTGGAGCCACTCAGAGTTTTGACAGTTCCTCTAGAAATTCTTTTATCTTCAAATAGCTCCCCGTTTCCTTCTGGATTTTGATATGCCTGATGCTGTTTTTTTCTAGGCCTGTTTGTTTTGGTCTTTCTCTATGGTTGCTGGGATTCAGATAGAAGACCAACTCATGTCCTTCCTCCTGGGACCTCAACAGAAGATGTGCCAGCAGGGGCACAGGTGGGTCTGACCAGGGGAGGTGCCTGGACAGGCAGCAGGAGGTCATCATGCAGTGGTGCAAGTCAGGTGCCCTGTCCCCCAGCCAGAGACACAGGGGGACGGGGGTGAGGGTGGGGGTGGAGGCTGGGGGAGTCATGTTTCCCAAAATGCACTGCTTTTGCAATGTGAAAGAAAAAGGAGCCATGACAATTACTTTTCATTCTAAAAAAAGAACATTACTGATGCCTCCTTTGTTCTCCAAAGGTTTCAGCAGATATATAGAGCAAGTTTCTTCGTTTATCAAGTTCCTCATCAAAATGACAGAGTCTGACGCAATGTTTTTCTAGGTCAGGCGGTCTGAAAAAGGTTCCAAGTTGCTGAACTCAACGCCTTCACCTGCTCTGAGCTCTCCTCTGGCCCCCTCCCCGGGGAAACTTCCCTGACCTGCAGCCTGGGTCAGCTGCCCCGTCTGCACCAGAGCCTTTGGCATGGTGTGTGTGTGTGTGTGTGTGTGTGTGTGTGTGTGTGTGTGTGTGAGAGAGAGAGAGAGAGAGAGAGAGAGAGAGAGGAGAGTCTTGGGCTACATGTGTCCACACCAGACCCCACACTCAGGTGGGCTAGGCCTGTTAGGACTCTTCATTCCCCACTGATCTCGGTGCCTCCTACCTCGTAGGAACTTTTTTTGTTTTTGAGACAGGGTCTTGCTCTGTCGCCGTGGCTGGAGTGCAGTGGCTCGATCATGGCTCACTGCAGCCTCGACCTTCTAGGCTCAAATGATCCTCCCACCTCAGCCTCCTAAGTAGCTGGGACTTCAGGCATGCACCACCATGCCTGGATAACTTTTGTATTTTTTGTAGAGACAGAGTCTCACTCTGTTGCCTAGGATGGTCTCGAATTTCTGGGCTCAAGTGATCCTCCTGCCTTGGCCTCCCAAAGTTCTGGGATTACAGGCATGAGTCACTGAGGCCGGCCTTCTTGTAGGAAGTATTTATTAATTGAAAGAACAAATGAATAAATTGCCCAATAAATCCCCAGTTCAGGGTGTTTCCCCCATGTATTCCCAGCACCCCAACTAGAGCCCTCAGTACTTGTGCTCAAGTCCTCAAGATTACATTTTGGGGGATCTTAATCTCTCCTGGTTAATGTCTGCCTGTGGAAGAGAAAGACATTCCTCTCACCACCTGCCCAGCTCTTCAGTTGACCTCTTGGCCGTCAGATTGAGTGGCCACCCTGTGCCAGCCCCAGAGGCCCTACGTGGGTCTCGGGGCAGGACTGTGTGTTTTCATGAAGTTCCCAGGTGTCTCTGGAGTGTTCAGGAACCATATTTACAGGTGAGCCGAAGGGAACCACGACTGAATGTTCAGGTCCCCATCCTCTGAGAACTGTTGGCAGGGAACTGAGGTAAGGGATTTGGAAACATTCAGAAAAGAGGGAAAGGATCTGGAGTGAGGGTGAGTGCAGATCCTCGGGAGCAGAGGGTCTCTTTCAAGCTATCTGTGCACACCTCGGGAGGCAGGAGTGGTGAACTGCAAGGTTCTTCATCAAAACTCTTCAAGGCACTAGTGCCATGTGGGCGGGAGAGGTGAGGACAGGAAGCCTTAGACTTCTGCTAGCTTACAGGCAGATCACCTAAGGTCAGGAGTTTGAGACCAGCCTGCAACATGGTGAAAACTCATCTCTACAAAAAATACAAACATCAGCTGGTCATGGTGGCACATGCCTGTAGTCTCAGTTACTTGGGAGGTTGAGGCAGGAGGATCGCTTGAGCCCCAGAGGTGGAAGTTGCAGTGAGCTGAGATCACACCACTGCACTCCAGCTTGGACAAAAAAAAAAACAAAAACAAAAAACAAACAAACAAAAAAACATAAAAAGGATTCTGCTGCCTTAGAATCTTTCTTGGTCCCAATAAAAACAGCTGGGAATAGCTGGCCTGTCCCAGATGAGACAGAAGGGCAGAAAGACAAGGGCATTGAGGGAGGGGCCCGGCTTTGACTGGGGGACAGGTGGCACCTGCCTAGAAGACCACAACTAGGGCTTGATTGGGCAGAGAGGACTGGACTTTGGCAGTGATGGCTTGGCCACAAGAGAGATGTGGCATCTCTGAGGGGTGGGCTCTGACAGAGGGTATGAGGTGAGGCTGGTGGGGATGGGTGCGTGCCAGTGTCTATGTCTATGGGTGTGTAGAAGTGTGTATTTGTGTCTCTGGAAGTGAGAACACACGTGAGTGTCTGTTTTTGTACATTGCACATGTATAAGTGGGCAAGTGTATAGGCTGGTTCAGAGATAGATGTCTATGGGGGTGAGGGCAACGGGCTGGGTGAGTGTGTGTGTGTGTGTGTGTGTGTGTGTGGGTGGGTGTATATATGTGTGTATATGTATATGTGTGTACGTCTCTGTGTATGTATGTGTATGCATGTGTGTATGTGTGTATATGTGTGTGTATGTGTGTGTGTGTGTATGTGTGTGTGTGGTGGGGGTGAGGAGCGATAAGGATGGGGCAAAGAACCACTATGAATTTGGGATTGAGCTGATCAGAGCTCTACTCCTGGTAGACTTGTGGAAAGTTCTAGACTTGGGGGCAGGAGACCCATGTTTAAATATCACCTCTGTCACTTTTCAGCACATGGCCTCACTGGTTTCTCCCTGCTCCATGCCTCAGTTTCCTCATCTATAAAATGGGCATCATTACCCTTACCGCCTCCTGGGGCTGACTCTGGGAAGATGCTGGAAAACCTGGTGGCTCAGTTCACCATGGGGAAAGGGAATGAGAAGGAGGCTTCTGCTCTTCTGTGCTCCTGAAATTTCTTTCCATGAGCATGAGTTATTTTTATAATAAAAAAGAAGCTGGAAAAAGGTGTCCATGTCCTGCAACCCCTGGCCACATTTCTCAGCCCAGCTGGGGAGATGCTTGTGGTTCTGGAGAGAAAGGAACATGGTGGCCACAGCCAGGACTTGAGGTTGTTTGCCAGGGGACAGGGCGTGAGGGCTGAGCAGGCTCTGGATGGCCTCCCCCTCCCCAGGAGCCACTTTGAATGTCACTGCCTAATTTTGAGAAGACAGGGATACTGCTTCTGGGAGGCCTTCCGGCTTGTATACCTGACCAAGGAGAATGGAACCCCCTCCAGTGCCTGGCAAACAGGACAAAATCACCTGCAGATACAGCTCTGGCCAGAAATGAGAGTTAAATCAAATGGAAACTTTGCTTTCACAATGTCAGTTTCCTTTCTTTCTTTTTATTTATTGATTTTTAATTCTCCCATGCCCATGATGAATCACAAAAAGCGGTCATCAGAGATTTCCTCTGATTACCTTGCCTCTGGGGAGGGAGGCAAAGGCTTTCACTTTCCTTTTTATACCTTTCATAATAAGGTTTGGATTTTCTAACCTTGTGTATCTCTTTTTCCTGTTTCTGCCCCTACTTCCTCCTCCTACACGTTTCTGGCTGGAGATCCTGCCTTTTGGGGGTTTTCTTCTTTGAATCTCAATGCATTAAAAGGAAACCCAAACTGCAGTCAATATTATATAATTTTTTAAATATACCAAAGTGCTGAATTTCAATACTTTTCTATTTTCTGCAGTGCATGTGTGTATATATATATATGTATATATGTGTGTATGTATATCCCCCCCACAGGGATTGTATTTGCATAATTTAACTTTCAAAAGGTACAAAGTAAGAATAAACAGATAGAAACTTTCCTTCCACCCCTGACTCCCGCTTCCTTCCCCAGAGGCAAGCCCTTCGGTGCTGGTTCTCCATGTGTAGCCCTCCAGGAATTTTCTGGCTATATAAGCTGATGTATACAGGCATTCCCCTAAAACTGTCATCTTCTATGCACACTGGCGTTGTTCTCTTTCCTCCTCCACTTAACAATATATCTTGGTGGTGGTTTGAAGAGCACAGGAATGCCCATAAAATCTGGTTATTTTACAGAAGGGGAAACTGAGGCCCAGAGAGATCTAGAACCCAGTGTTGAATCCCAGTTCAGAGCTCCTTCTTCAAGTTGAAGGTGGAATCCGTAGGGATAAACTTTTCCTGCTCAGAGACATCCTTTTACAAGGCTCGTTCACTGAGTGAAATGGAACTTAGGCCAAGATTTATTTGTTTGTCTGAGACGCCTCAGATCCTCAGAAGGAATACAGGAAACCAGCACCCCGCTCCCTCGGATGGCTGCCTTCCAGTCCAAACAGGGGTCCGGTCTGTTGAGCTCCTTCCAGCTCTGCCACAATAACTGTGTGGCCTTGGGTGGGTCACCTCCCCTCTTTACATCTCCAACTGGGATTTGTTGCTGTCTCTTCTGGGTTCCCACAACATGGTTTATAACCATTTCAACTGAACCCCCAACTTCCTCTTCTCGCCCTTAAATCATCTTTAGTTAATTGAGCATTTATGATGTTCCAGAGCTGTGTCCAGCACTTTTCATGTGTTGAAGTCTCAAAACAATATTGAGAGGTAGGGAGAATTTTTTTTTTATGAATAAGGAAACTGAGGCTGGCTCATGCCTGTAATCCCAGCACTTTGGGAGGCCAAGGTGTGCAGATTACTTGAAGTCAAGAGTTTGAGACCAGCCTGGGCAACATGGTAAGACCTTGTCTCAAACAAAACAAAACAAACACACACGCACACTCCCGAGGCTTAAAGAGGTAAAAGAACTTCCGCGTTCCTTTTAAATCACACAGTTAGTTTGTGTTGAAGGCAGAAATCATACCAGTCCAGCTCTTCCAACTACAGAGTTCCTGATGTAACCTATTGCTCCTTTGCACCTAGATATTGAAGTGTGAGCTTAGGCATCCCAAAGAGGTTGGGCCCAGAGAGGGAAGGCAGATTGCCCAAAGACACACAGCTACTGGGGCTGAGCGGGAAGTGGAAGACATTTTAGGCTTTTTGGTTGTTTATCATGTGCTGGATGCTGGCGGCATGGAGATGGTTAGAGCACCCGCTGTTTGCTCCCAAGTTGCTCAGGGGATCTTCTCATCTGTACAATGGTCTGAGTCAGGCATTGACCAGTATTTACCAGGCTTAGACCATTGATCCCTCCAGAGTGTTGAGCTTTAGCTAGGTGCCAGGCACTGTGCAGTCTGCATGTGTATTCTTCACAGCGACCTAAGGAAACAGGTACCCTTGTCCCATTTTACAGATGAGGAAACTGAGGCTTAGAGAGGTGAAGGAGCAGCAGTCCTGGCACCAGATCGCTGGTCTGACCCAGCCTGTCATCCTAGCTATCCCACAGCTCTGTCTCCTTGGCTTGGGGACTGCAGGGCACTGTGAATGAGTGTGGGGGAAGGTAGTGTATGATACTTACAACTATTATTATCAGTGAGGTATTGGCACCGGAGGGTCCTCCTCAGGCCTGGGCAGGAAGAGTGGATGTCTGGACAGGGGCCCTTTCCTGGCCTTTCATCACCCAAAACAGAGCAGCTAAACTCCTTCCTCAGACAGGAAGGTGACTCAGATATTCCTCCAGGAAAGTCCAAGTCCAACCTGGGATCCCAGAAAGTCCCGCTGGCCCTCCCAGAAGCTCCCTGGTTTCTCTCCACAGCACTGTCAGAGAGGGAAGGTCCCAGGTGATTTCTCTGGCAGGAAGACCCAGACCTTTCAGCAGCTGAGGAACAATCTGAAAACGTTTTTAAAAAATCTCAGTCCTGGGATCCCTAGATATGGGAAAACTGAGGCCAGAGAGAGGCAGTGGTTTATCCAAAGTCCCACAGAAAGTCAGAGGGGGAGGCCAGTCCTATCTGGAACACGGAATGGCACTGGCCAAGGCTGCAGTGTGTCTGAGGCTGAGGACACTCCTGAGGCCCAGGGCCTGCCGGGAAGTGTTCCTGGCTCAGCAGGGAGCGAGGCCTTGGCTGGGTGAAGGCTGCATGGCACGTCCACTCTGTGCTGGAAGTGGCTGCCCAGTAGCCCAGAGGAGGACACACACGCTGGTGTGTGTGCACACGGTGGGGACATATCGGGGTCTTGACTGGGGTCTGGAAAGATGCATTTTGCCAGGTGGAGAAGGGAGGAAGGGCATTCCTGTAGGAGGGAACAGCATGAGCTGAGGCTCAGAGGTGGGTGCTGTGCCCAGGGACTGTGAGGAACAGTGGAATGTGTGAGCTGAGAACATGGATGTTGGCATCAGGATTCTGTGGAATCCTGGCTCTATCACTTACACCTGTGCACTTCGGCAAGCATTGTAACCCCTTGGTGCCTCAGCTTCCTTCTCTGTTTTTTGTTTGTTTGTTTCTGAGACAGAGTCTCGCTCTGTCACCCAGGCTGGAGTACAATGGCACGGTCTCGACTCATTGCAGCCTCCACCTCCCTTCAAGCAATTCTCGTGTCTCAGCCTCTTGAGTAGCCGGGACTATAGGCAGGTGCCACCATGCCTGGCTAAATTTTTTGTATGTTTTGTAGAGACGGGTTTTCGCCATGTTGGCCAGGCTGGTCTCGAACTCTTGACCTCGAGCAATCCACTGACCTTGGCCTCCCAAAGTGCTGGATTTATAGGTGTAAGCCACCGTGCCCAGTCTCAGTTTCCTTCTCTGTAAAATGGAGTGAAAAAGAGTACCTACCTCAAAAGATTTTTGTGATAATTAAATAAACGAATCAACATAAAAGACCTAAAGAGAGAAAGGCATATAGTTATTAATTGCTATTTCAAACACTGTATTCGAGCTCAGGGGGAGCTTCAGTGTGGTTCGGGAGTAGATGTGGATTCTCCTTCCATGCTCTTACCTCTGTGCTCAGTTCCATCTTGCTATTTTGGGGCTCCAAGAAACCCTCCCTGCAACTTCACCCAGTGTTGAAGACCCCTGAAGGGTGATATTGTTAGAAAGAAAAATGCTTATTCCTTGGTGCCGCAAAGAAATAGCACTCGAACATAAATTTAATTTTCTCAGCAAGGCAGTTTTTGCTTCTACAGAATGGTGCATCTCATAAACGGAACAATGGCAGGAGCACACCTGGACACGTGTGGATTCTTATTCCTGACACAGGTAGCCCCTACTGCTGTGTCGTTCCCCTATTGGCTAGGGTTGGACCACATAGCGTAAGCTGATTCTGACTGGCTATTTTAAAGAGAGCAGGGGTACAAACTCGAGTGGCAGTATGGGTAGTTTGGTGGGAAGGGCAGTTACAGAACAGGTGACTGAGGATGATTCAGGACAGAGCAAGTGATGAAGGGAACAGATGTGAACTACTGATTAGAGCTGACAGGAACGTTGTTTGCTGAAACTAGAGGCCAGTGGGTGAAAAGAACCAGGAATTTAAACTTTAAAATGGAGAATCAAAGAATAAGAAAGCTGAACATACTGACATCTGATTTTTCGAAAAGAAAATTGGAGCTCACTCTTAACGGTATGCAGAAGGGGCAATCTGGGAAAAGGGGCTTGTGGAGCTTTTGGAAAATTCCCAGCTTCGGGATTGGGATCCAACCCTAGAGGTTAGGACAAGAGGGAGGAAGATACTCTAGGAAGGTGGGAGTCAAGGAAAGGGGGCTGTCTCAGATGGAGCAGAGAGACACCCCCACGCCCTGCAGGGGCCCTCTTGCCTCAGTGCTCTGGAAGGACAGGTCCTCTGGAGAGGGAGATCCTGAATTTGCAGGCATTTGTAACACAGAAAGAATTTGCCTGGGCCTCTCAGGCAGGGACACAGAATGCCCAGAAACAACTAGGCTGGGAATAGCAGGGGAGGGCAGAGTGGCACTGGGGACTCCTTGAGCAGCTAAGCCTGCTGCCCTGGTGTGGGAGTCCTCTGTCCCTCTGACACAGAACCTCCTGCTTCTTGTGGCGGCTGGTGCTCTGCCACGTTTGTGACCGAGCTGTTCTCTGGGTCTGCATCTTTTCCTCTGGTGGCTGCTGCTACATTCTCCTTAGGTCAGCCACGGTTCCCACTTCCTCACGTCCTTCCCTGTGGATGGCTCCAGTTTCTGCTTTCCCTGGGGTGGGGCGGGGGGTGGTGTCTTGGCTTCTGTGCCATTCCCTTCCCCATGTCAAAAGCACAGTGGGGGCTGGGCACGGTGGCTGACACCTGTAATGTCAGCACTTTGGGAGGCTGAGGAGGGCAGATCACCCAAGGTAAGGAGTATGAGACTGGCCTGGACAACTGGCGAAACCCTGTCTCTACTAGATATGCAAAAATTTGCTGGGCATGGTAGTGGGTGCCTTTAATTCCAGCTAGTCGGTAGGCTGAGGCAGGAAAATTGCTTGAACCAGTAAGGTGAAGTTTGCAGTGAGCCGAGTCTGGGCCACTGCACTCCAGCCTAGGTGACAGAGCAAGACTCTGTTTCGGAAAAAAAGGAAAGTATTTACAATTGTAAATAGTGCTGCAATAAACATATGTGTGCGTGTGTCTTTATAGTAGAATGATTTATAATCCTTTGGGTATATTCCCAGTTGATAAACTGGATAAAGAAAATGTGGCATATATACACCATAGAATACTATGCAGCCATAAAAAAGAATATCATGTTCTTTTCAGGGACATGGATGAAGCTGGAAGCCATCATTCTCAGTAAACTAACCAGGAACAGAAAACCAAACACCACATGTTCTCACTCATAAGTGGAGCTGAACAATGAGAACACATGGACACAGGGAGGGGAATATTACACACTGGGGCCTGTCAGAGAGTGGGGAGCAAGGGGAGGGAGAGCATTAGGACAAATACCTAATGCATGTGGGGGTTAAAACCTAGATGACACAGGTTGATAGGTGCAGCAAACCACCATAGCACATGTATACCTATGTAACAAACCTGCACATTCTGCACATGTAACCTAGAACTCAAAGTAAAAAAAAAAAAAGAAGCAGCAGCACAGCAGGGGTGAGTCAGAGGGGCTGGCAACCCTAACACATTCTTCCAGAGGAGTGCCTTCCCAACAATTGTCTTTTCAACCAAGTAATGGCTTAATATCGAATTTATTTATGTAATATAACACTAGAGGTAAAAGCCAGTGCAGTAAGTCAAGAAAAAGAAATAAAAGTCATAAGCATTAGGGGGAAAAACCAAAATTCATTATTATTATCATTTGAGACAGGGTCTTGTTCTGTCACCTGGGATGGAATGCAGTGGTGCAGTCATGGCTCACCACAGCCTCAAACTTCTGGGCTCAACCAATCCTCCTGCCTCAGCCGCTGAAGTACCTGGGACTACAGGCTGATCTTGAACTCCTGGGCTCAAGAGTTCCTCCCACCTTGGCCTCCCAAAATGCTGGGATTGCAGTTCCTCCCACCACACTCGATCCAAACTATTATTATTTGCACAACATGATTAGGTACAGAGAAATTTCCAGTAAGTCTACAGACAAGCTATTGGAATCAAGTGAATTCCTACAGAAGTTATTCTTAGTTGAAAAAGAAAGAAAAAACAAACAAACAAAAATAAGTGAATTTGGAATGCCTGCTGCATCCAAGGTTAATCTTTAAAAGTTAATTATATTTGGCCGGATGTGACCTGTAGTCCCAGCATTTTCGGAGGCTGAGGTGGGTAGATCACGAGGTCAGGAGTTCAAGACCAGCCTGACCAAGATGGTGAAACCTTGTCTCTACTAAAAATACAAAAATTAGCCAGGTGTGGTGGCACGCGCCTGTAATCCCAGTCACTCGGGGGCCTGAGACAGAGAATGGCTTAAACCCGGGAGGCGGAGGTTGCAGTGAGCCGTGATCACACCAATGCACTCCAGCCTGGGTGACAGAGTGAGACTCCATCTCAAAAAAAAAAAAAGTTAATTATATTTTTATAAATAAGCAACATACATAGACATTTACATTTAAAAATGAAACAATTAAACATTTTAACTAAAAACTTAAAGTGCTCTATAATAGAATAAATGATGAAAAATCTAGAAATAGACCCTTTTCACAAGATGGCACCAAAGGCAAAGAAGGAAGCTCCTACCCCTCCTACAACTGAAGCCAAATTGAAGGCTTTGAAGGCCAAGAAGGCAGTGCTGAAAGGTGTCCACAGCCACAAAACAAAAGAAGATCCCCACATCACCCACCTTCCTGTGGCCCAAGATGCTGTGACTCCGGAGGCAGCCCAGATATCCCCGGAAGAGCACCTCCAGGAGAAACAATCTGTACCGCTATGCTATCATCAAGTTTCTACTGACTACTAAATCTGCCACAAAGAAGACAGAAGACGAGAATACACTTGTGTTCGTTGTGGATGTTAAAGCCAACGAGCACAAGATCCAACAGGCCATGAGGAAGCTCTGTGACACTGATGTGGCCAAGGTCAGCACCCTGATTCGGCCTGATGGGTAGAAGAAGGCATATGTTCGACTGGCTTCTAATTACGATGCTTTGGATATTGCTGACACAGTTGGGATCATCTAAACTGAGTCCAGCTGGCTAATTCTAAGTAAATATATATCTTTTCACCCCCACTCCAAAAAAATCGAGAAATCATTACAATGAAATACGTGCAAGATCTCTATACTGAAAACTACAGAGTAATTTTCCAAAAAAAATAAAGATAACTAAATAAATGGAGAAAAATACCAAGACTCTAGATGGGAAGATTCATATTATGATGTGTTCTTCTGATTTCTTCAAATTGATCTATAGACGATGTAACTTCAGTAAAATCAGAGGATATTTTTCACTGCAAACTAATTCTAAAATTAATATGTAGAAGCAGAAACCCAGGAATGGCCAAAGTAATCCTGAAGAACAAGAGCAAAGTCGGGGCTGGGCACAGTGGCTCATGCCTGTAATCCTAGCATTTTGAGAGGCTGAGGCAGGAAGATCACTTGAGGTCAAGAGTTCCAGACCAGACTGGGCAACATAAGGAGACACCATCTCTATAAATAATTTTAAAAATTAGCTAAGTGTGGTGGTGCATGCCTGTGGTCCCAGCTACTCAGGAGGTTGAGGTGGGAGGATCACTTGAGCCCAGGAGATCCAGGCTGCAGTGAGCCATGATTGTGTTACTGCACTCCAGCTTGGGAGACAGCGAGAGACCCTATCTTGAAATAAGTAAATAAATAATAAAAGAACAAAGTTAGAGAACTTCAACTTAATCAAATTCAAGATTTACTATAAATCTGCATTTTTTTTCTTCTTAAATGATATTGCATCAGTTATCCAAATAGAAAAATGTGAATGTTGACCCCTAACCTTACACTATGTACAAAATCAACTTCAGTATTATTGTTGATCTAAATGTGACAGGTAAAACAATAAATATTTTAGAAGAAAACAGGAAAATTCACTGTGACCTTGAAATAGGCAAATATTTTTTAAATGGTACATCAAAAAACACTACAACCAGCCCGGCGTGGTGGCTCACTCCTGTAATCCCAGCACTTTGGGAGGCCAAGATGGGAAGCCAGGAGTTTGAGATCAGCCTGCGCAACATGGCAAAACCCTGTCTCTCCTAAAAATACAAAAATTAGCTAGGTTTGGTGGCATGTGCCTATAGTATCAGCTACTTGGAAGGCTGAGACAAGAGAATTGCTTGAACTCGGGAGGCTGAGGCTGCAGTGAGCTGAGATTGTGCCACTGTACTCCAGCCTGGGAGACAGAGTGAGACTCTGTCTCAAAACAAAACAAAACAAAACAAAACAAAACAAAAAAACGAAACAACAACAAAAAATAAAAAACAAAAAAACAAACACACAAAAACCCAGTAAAACCATAACGGAAAAAAACAGACAAGTTAGACTACATTAAAACTAAAACTTGGCTGGGTGCAGTGGCTCACGCCTGTAATCCCAGCACTTTGGGAGGCCAAGGTGGGCGAATCACAAGGCTAGGAGTTCAAGACCAGCCTGACCAATATGGGGAAACCCCGTCTCTACTAAAAATACAAAAATTAGCTGGGTGTGGTGGTGTGCACCTATAGTTCCAGCTACTCGGAAGACTGAGGCAGGAGAATCGCTTGAACCCGGAAGGCAGAGGTTGCAGTGAGCCAAGATGGCACCACTGCACTCCAGCCTGGGTGACAGAATGAGACTCTGTCAAACAAACAAACAAACAAAAACCTGAAACATGTTAATCAAAAGACATTGTTAAGAAAGTGAAAAGTCAAGCCAAAGAGTGTGAAAAAATAATTTCATTTCATTATACATTTTTGTAGACAGGGTCTTGCTATGTTGCTCAGGCTGGTCTTGAACTCCTGGCCTCATATGATTCTTTCACCTTGGCCTCCCAAAGGGAGCCATGAGCCACCGTGACTGGCTTGGAAAAAATAATTTCTTATCCAGAAAAAAACTTCTACAAAAATTAATAAGAAAACAGCAGACTACTTAAGGGGGAAAAAAAGGGCAAAAATACTTGAATCAGCATTTCACAAAGAGGATTCCCAAATGGTTGAAAACCAAAAGAGAAAAACTTAAAATAGCGTTTACTTTCACAACCATAATAAGGAAGCACTACACACCCAGCAGAATGGCTGAACAGATGCCAAGTGTCAACACAGAATCTTTAGTATCTTAGTCAATTTCACGCTGCTGTAATAAAATACCCAAGGCTTGGTAATTTATAAAGAACAGAGATTTGTTTCACACAGTTCTGGAGGGAACTGCATCTGACCAGGGCCTTCTTGCTGTATCATCCCATGGTGGAAAATGAAAGGGCAGGAGTGCTCATTCGAGAGAAAGGAGAAGAAGGCAGAACTCACCCTTTTATCATCAATCAGCTCCGGCGATAACTAAATCACTCCTGCCATAATGACATTAATCTATCCATGAAGGCAGAGCCCTCGTGATCTAATCACCTCTTAAATGAACAACCTCTCACCTCTGTTGCTTTGAGATTAATTTTCCAAGACATGAACTTTGGGGGGCACATTAAACCATAGCATAGAGCAAATAGAAATTTCATATACTGCCAAAGGAGACGTAAATTGGTAGAGAACCTGGGAAAAGTCTTTGGCAGTATCTACTAAAGCAGAATATATGCATACTCATGACCCAGATGTTCTACTCCTAGATATACATGTGTACACATGGGCTAAGCATGGTGGCTCATGCCTGTAATCCCAGTGCTTTGGGATGCTGAGGTGAAAGTATCCGTTGAGGCCAGGAGTTAGAGACCAGCTTGGGCAACATAGCAAGACCTCATCTCTGCAAATTTTTTTAAAAAGTTGGCCTGGTGGCACGTGTCTATAGTCCTTGCTACTCAGGACTTTGTGATTACATTGAGCTATGATTGTACCTCTGAATTCCAGCCTGGGTGAGAGAGCAACACCCTATCTCTAAAAGACAACGAAAAAGTTTGCAGATGTTTATCACGTGACACATACAAGAATGTCCACAGTAGCAATATTTATAATAGTTCCAAACTGGAAACTACTCAAATATTTATTGATAGTAGAATGAATAAACATATTGTGGTTTACTTATGTATTTGTGGTTTATCTTTCTTTCTTTCTTTCTTTTTTTTTGAGACGGAATCTCTCTCTGTTGCTCAGGCTGGAGTGCAGTGGCCCGATCTTAGCTCACTGCAACCTCTGCCTCCCAGGTTCAAGCGATTCTCCTGCCTCAGCCTCCTCAGCAGCTGGGACTACAGGTGCATGCCACCACACCTGGCTAATTTTTATATTTTTGTAGAGACGGGGTTTCACTATATTGGCCAGGCTGTTCTTGAACTCCTAGCCTTGTGATCCACCCATCTCGGCACAATCTCAACTCACTGCAACCTCTGCCTCCGGGGTTAAAGTGATTCTCCTGCCTCAGACTCCTGAGTAGCTGGGATTACAGACTCCTGAGGAAGCTGTAGCTGTATCCTATAAGTTGTGGTATGTTGTGTTTTTGTTTCATTTATCTCAAGTCTCTAATTTTCCCTATGATTTCTTTTTACCCACTAGCTATTTAGGATTTTGTAGTTTATTTTTCACATATTTGTGGATTTCTAAAATGTCCTTCTGTTATTTCTTTCCATTGTGGTTGGAAAACATGCTTTGGATGATTTCAATCCATTAAGATTTATTGAGGCTTGTTTTATGGCTTAACAGATGGTATATCCTAAAGAATTTTTCATGCACCTTTCAGTAGAATATGGAACACTCTACCCAAAGATAACAGATCGTTGGGTAGAGTGTTTCATAGATGTCTGTAAGATATATATGTATATATATTTTTTGGAGACAGGGTCTTGCTCTGTTGCCCAGGCTGGAGTGTGGAGTGCAGTGACAAGATCATAGCTCACTGCAGCCTCAACCTCTTGGGCTCAAGCAATCCTCCCACTTCAGCATCCCAAATAGTTGTGACTACGGGCACACACCACCATGTCTGGCTAATTTTAAAACTTTTAGTAGAGATAGGGTCTCACTATGTTGTCCAGGTTGGTCTCAAACTCCTGGGCTCAAGCGATCCTTTGGCCTTGACCTCCCAAAGTATTGGACTTGAGCCACTAAGCCTAACAGATCTAGTTATTAATGTGTTCAAGTCTTCTATTATTGATCTAGCTAGTTCTATTCATTATCGGGTATTGAGGTCTCCAACAATTATTGTTTTCTTTCTTTCTTTTTTTTTTTTTTTTTTTTGAGACAAAGGCTCCCTTGTCACCTAGGATGGAGTGCAGTGGTGTGATCTTGGCTCACTGTAACTCTGCCTCTCAGGTTCAAGCAATTCATCTGTCTCAGCCTCTTGAGTAGATGGAATTATAGATGCCCGTTGTTGGCCAGGCTGGTCTCGAACTCCTGACTTCAGGTCATCCACCCACCTTGGCCTCCCAAAGTGCTGGGATTGCAAGCGTGAGCCACCATGCCCAGCCAACAGCTATTAATCTTGTTGAGGATCTTTTGCCTGTGATGACTGGGTTTTCTCTTGCTGCTCTCAAGATTCTCTCTTTAGCTGTCTTTCTAAGGTTTTACAATGATGTGTATAGGTGATGATCTCTTTGAGTTTATACTACTTGAAGTTCATTGAGATTCTTTTTTTTTCCTAACCCAACTTCACACTGAGAGATTCTGAAATGTGAGGATTAATGTTGCTCATTAAGTTTGGAAAGCTTTCAGCCATTGTCTTTTCAAATATTTTTTCTACTGTTTTCTCTTTTCTCCTTTTGGGACTCCCACAACACATATGTTGGTATGCTTGATAGGATAACACAAGTCTCTGAGGCTCTGTTCACATTTTTCATTCCCTGTCCTCTACCATTTTATTGACTGGATAATCTTTCTTTCTTTCTTTCTTTCTTTCTTTCTTTCTTTCTTTCTTTCTTTCTTTCTTTCTTCTTTCTTTCTTTCTTTCTTTCTTTCTTTCTTTCTTTCTTTCTTTCTTCTTTCTTTCTTTCTTTCTTTCTTTCTTTCTTTCTGAGACGGAGTCTCAATGTGTTGCCCAGGCTGGAAGGCAGTGGTACAATCTTGGCTCACTGCAACCTCCGCCTCTGGGATTCAAGCAATTCTCCCACTTCAGCCTCCGAGTAGCTGGGATTACAGGCTTGCACCACCACACCCAGCTATTTTTTTGTGTTTTTAGTGGAGATGGGGTTTCACCACATTGACCAGACTGGTCCTGAACTCCTGACCTCAGGTGATGTGCCTGCCTTGGCCTCCTGAAGTGCTGGGATTACAGGTATGAGCCACTGTGCCTGGCCAAGACTGGATAATCTTAACTAACCTGTCTTCAAGTTCACAAATTCTTCCTTCTGCCAGCTCAAAGCTGCTTTGAAGCCCTTCCAGTGATTTTTAAAATTTCAGTTATATTTTTCAACTCCAGACTTTCTGTTTGTTTCTTATTTTACCATTTTTGTCTCTTTATTGGTGTTCTCTATTGTTGAGACATTGTTTGTATACTTTAATTCTTTAGACATGGTTTCCTTTTATTCATTGAACATATTTATAATAGTTGATTTAAAGGTGTTGTCTCAGAGTCCAATGTTTGGACTTCCATGGGAGACAGCTTCTGTTGACTACTCTCCCTCACCCAATGTATGGGTCATACTTTCCCATTTTTTGGCATGTCTCCAAAATTTTTTAATTAAAAACTGGGAATTTAAAATGATATAACACGTTATCAAGCAGGGTCCCATGGAAATTAAAAACAAATAAAATGATATAACATGAAAACTCTGGAAATCAGATACCACCTTCCCAGATGCTTGTTATGAACTGAATGTTTGTGTCTCCAAAAATCCATGTTGAAACCCTAAGCCCTGGTGTGGCTGTATTTGGTGACAGAGCCTCTAAGGAAGTAACTGAGGTTAAACAGGTCATAAGTGTGGGGCCTGGATCTGACAGGATTAGTATCCCCGTCGGGAAGAGATGCCAGATGGCTCAATCTGTTAGTGTTAGATACACTCACATTGTTGTGTGAGCAGTATCTAGAACATTTTTGTTTTGCAAAATGAAACTCTATGCCCATAAACAGCTCCCCATTCCCTCATCCCCCACAGCCTTTAGCAACTACCATTGTACTTTCCGTCTCTGTGAATTTGGCTACTCTAGTTGCATCACATGAGAGGAATTATACACTATTTGTCCTTCAGAGACTGGCTTATTTTACTTAGCATAATGTTCTTGAGGTCATCCATGTTGTGGTATGTGTTGGAATTTCCTTCCCTTTTTTTTTTTTTTTGAGATGAAGTTTTGCTCTTGTTACCCAGGCTGGAGTGCAATGGCACGATCTCGGCTTACTGCTACCTCTGCCTCCTGGGTTCAAGCAATTCTCCTGCCTCAGCTTCCCAAGTAGCTGGGACTACAGGCTGCGCTACCATGCCCAGCTAATTTCTTTATTTTTAGTAGAGACGGGGTTTCACTATGTTGACGAGGATGGTCTCGATCTCTTGACCTCATGATCCACCCGCCTCAGCCTCCCAAAGTGCTGGGATTACAGGCGAGAGCCACCGTGCCCAGCCTTTTCCTTCCTTTTTAATGAATAGTATTCAACTTGTGTATATGCCACATCTGTTTTGTGTATTCATCTGTGGATGGACACTTGGGTTGCTTCAACCTCTTGATTGTTTTGAAAAATGCCACAGTGAAGAGGAATGTGCAGATATCTGTTCAAGATCCTGCTTTTAATTCTTTTGGATATATATCCAAAAAAGGAATGTCTGGATCACATAGTAATTCTACTTTTAATTTTTTTCAGGAACCACCATACTGTTTTCTGTAGTGGCTATACCATTTTATATTCCCACCAACAGTGAACAAGAGTTCCAATTCCACATTCTTGCCATCACTTATTTTCTGTCTTTTTTTTAAATTAGTCATCCTAATGGATGTGGGTTGATATTTGTCTTGATTTGTAGTTTCCTAATGATTAGTGATGTTAAATGTTTTTTCATCTTGGCCGTTTGTATATCTTTTATGAGAAAATACCTATTCAAGTCCTTTGCTCATTTTTAAATTGGTTTATTTCTCTTTTTCTTATTGTGTTATAGGAGTTCCTCATATATAAAAATATATATAAATATATATAATATACACACATAAATATATAAAAATATATATAACATACATATATATATATATGTTTTTTTTTTTTTTTTTTTTTTGAGACAGGATCTCACTGTGTCACCCAGGCTGGAGTGCAGTGTGCAATCTCAACTTAACACTGCGTCCATCTCCTGTATTTAAGCGATTCTCCTGCCTCAGTCTCCCAAGTAACTGGGATTACAGGCACCACCACACCTGCCTAATTTTTTGTATTTTTAGTAAAGTTGGGGGTTCGCCATGTTGGCTAAGCTGGTCTCAAACTCCTGACTTCAAGTGAACCACCCGCATTGGCTTCCCAAAGTGCTGGGATTACAGGCATGAGCCACCACGCCTGGCTGGATTTTCTTTTCTGCTTTCAAGTTTTCATCCTATTCTTTTTCAGCAGTTTAACTATAATGTACTCATGTGTGGATCTCTTTGAGTCTGTACTGCTTCTGGTTCATTCAGATTCTAGGATGTGTAGATTAATATTTTCATCAAATTATGGAATTTTCTACTATTTTTTTCTTTGAATATTTTTTCTGCCTCTTTCTCTATTTGTTTCCCCTTTCTCAGAGTCCTGTTACCCATATGTTGGTGCATTTGATGATGGACCACAGGCTTCTGAGTCTCTGTTTGTTTTCTTCAGTCTTTTTTCTCTCCATTATTCAGATTGTATAACTTCTGCTAATCTATCCTCAAGATTGCTGATTCTTTATTTTGTCAGCTCAAATCTGCTTTTAAGCCCCTCCAGGGAAATTTTCATTTTAGTTATTATACTTTTCAAATTCAGAATTTCTATTGGTTCTCTTAAAATTAATTTCTCTTGGCCTGGCACAGTGGTTCATGCCTGTAATCCTAGGACTTTGGGAGGCTGAGGTGGGCAGATAACCTGAGCTCAGGAGTTCAAGACCAGCCTTGCCAACATGGTGAAACCCTGTTTCTGTTAAAAATACAAAACTTAGAAAAACTTATAACAAAACTGTGAGAAAAAAAATAACCATTTGAAAACTGGAGATTGATAAAAATTATAAGTAATAGGAAGAATAATGGTGACAGAGTGAGATTCTGTCTCAAATAAAGAAAAAGCTAACACAGTAGGTAAGAAATTGAGAAGTATTTACTTTGAAAAGTCCTGAACCTTAATAAGAAAAGAATGAGATCTTTGTGTGGGTGGGTGGGTGTTTCAGAGCTTCCCCACTCAGTCATTCTGGAAGTTCCACCCACATATGATACATTCTTACAATGGAATATTGTGTAGGAATGAGAATGACTGAAGTAAAAGGACAAGCAAAGACATGGGGAATCTCCTAAACATAATGTTGAATGAAAGAGTCAGGCCCAGGCTGGGTGCAGTGGCTCACGCCTATAGTCCCAGCTACTAGGGAAGCTGAGGTGGGAGGATAGCTGAGGTTGAGGCTGGAGTGAGCCGTGATCTTGCCGCTGCACTCCATCCTGGGTGACAGAACGAGACCCTCTCTCAAAAAAAGAAAAGAAGTCAGGAACAAAGAAATGCTTTCTGTATGATTCATTATTTATTTTTATTTTTTGAGACAGGGTTTTGCTCTGTCATCCCCCACCCCCATCCTTTGGCTGACTGCAGCCTTGACCTCCCAGGCTCAAGTGATCCTCCTACCTCAGCCTCCCTAGTAGCTAGGGCCACAGGCCTGCCCCACCATGCCTGGCTAATTTTTTTTGTAGAGATACAGTCTTACTACATTGCCTGGGCTGGTCTCAAACTCCTGGGCTCAGCTTCCCAAAGTGCTGGGATTAGAGGTGTGAGCACCCAGTGTACCCACTCACTTTTTCTATGATTCAAATAGAAATAACTATTCTAGGTATTAGGAGCCAGAATGGAGACTTTCCTTGGTGGTGGCGGTGGAGAGGTTGTGTTGGAAGAGGTTATGAGGGGATTTCTGGGTTGCTGCTGTTCTTCTTCTTTTAAACTTTTTATATTTGAGCAATTTCAATTTTATGGCAAAAATAGAATAAGGAAACCCTGTATTTCCATCACCCTGATCCACCAATTGTTAACATTTACCACCTAAAAAATAATAATTCTTTCCATTCGAGGAGTCCAAGTCCATGTAGATACAGCATCCCTGTGGCAGTGACTTCCAGGAGCCCACACTAAAAGAAGGGCAGGAGGAGGGGCCTTTGGCCGCATGGTTGGTCCCTCAGGACCCATTCCTCAGTTAGGCAGCCACTGACCATGGAGAGAGATGAAACCATTCATTGTCCGGTTGAAGGCTCCTGGGGATTCCAAACACTCTTGGTTCCCCCTGTCCTCTACAATTAGTGTCCAGATCACAAGGCATCAGGATGAGTAAATAACAGGGAACTGGCCGGGCATGGTGGCTCACTCACACCTGTAATCCCAGAACTTTGGGAGGCCAAGACAGGTGGAACGCAAGGTCAAGAGATCAAGACCAGCCTGGCCAACATGGTGAAACCCTGTCTCTACTAAAATACAAAAATTAGCTGTGTGTGGTGGCACATGCCTGTAATCCCAGCTACCTGGGAGGCTGAGGCAGGAGAATTGCTTGAACCTGGGTGGTAGAGGTTGCAGTGAGCTGAGATTGCACCATTGCACTCCAGCCTGGGCAACAGAGCAAGACTCCATCTCGGAAAAAAAAAAAAAAAAAAAAAAAAAAAAACCTCAGGGAATTTAGGGTTGGGAGGGACTATGGAAAGAACCGTGGACTCTGGGATGAACGTCCATATGTTTTCTTTTTCTTTCTTCCCCTCACACCATTCCTCATGCTTTTCTGCTTCCCCTTTTTGCTTCCTTCCCTATAAAATGTCACCTCCTCTCAGTTTCAGCCACCACCTCTTGTCTGGGGACTGGGAGTTGGAGTTTCCCTGGGTCAAGCATGTCACCCTCCAGCTCGGGCGCTCCCATCTGTGAAATGTGCAATGGCCATTTATGCCCTTTCAACCACCAGAGTCAGTTGTAAAGATCGTTTGGCGCAGAGAATGTGCAAGTTCTTGATCCTCAAATAATCTGGCAGTGGCAAGCACGACCAATCCCATTTCACAGAGTCAGGGCCTGAGTCCCAGGAGCATGGGGCCTGGTAGGCAAGCTTCACTGCCAGTTGGTGGCAGAGCCCATATCTCTGAGACTTAGGGTATAGAAACACTACTCACACCCTCACCCTACAGGCTATAAGATGACTTTCATTTTTATAGAATACCAAAAAGCCAATTGGAAACCCACAAAACGTATCAAATGGCAGAAGAGGTAGATGGAATGTGTAGAATTGTTGCTTTTCTAAGGGTTTCCTTCTTGAAGAAGAGCAGCTGTGGTTTTACAATGGGACTTGCTCTGGGAGTCCAGGCCACGACAAACTCCTTATTCAGAACAAAGTCCTGGAGGGTGAATCGTCTTCTCTTTGCCCAATCATCACACCTTGGAGGACATCCATTATTTGAAGAGCCTGGTTGGCTCTTTGCCAAACCTGTTTCCTCTTCTTGAGCACTCAGCTCTTCTGTTTCCCAGCCTTCCTTGCAAAGAGTTGAGACCAGGTGTCTGAATTCTGGCCAATGGAATGTGATCAGAGCTGATGCACCCAACTTCCAGGCTCTGACCAAAAAAGTTTCCCACGCTCCAGCCCTGAGTCTCTTTTCCCTTTTGTGACTTGATGCGGATGAACACAGTCAACAACAGCAGAACCACAAATGGGAGGAGCTTGGGTGCCTGAACCTCCACTTGGAGAATAGCTGTCCATTAATCAGGAACATCTGTTTTTGACTTTACCTGGCGAAACATAAATGTGCTGTGTCTAAGCCATTATACAATTTGAGATTTGTTTGTTACAACATCTGATGTTACGTTATCCAATACATGCTAATTTACCTGATTCCAATGGTTCCTTTTGTGTATGTGTGTGTGTGTGTGTCTTTTTTTTTAGATGGAGTCTTGCTCTGTAGCCTGGGCTGGAGTGCAGTGGCGTGATCTTGGCTCACTGCAACCTCCACCTCCCGGGTTCCAGCGATTCTCCTGCTCAGCCTCCTAAGGCTAGGATTATAAGCATGCGCCACCACACCCAGCTAATTTTTGCGTATATATATATATATATATATATATATATTTTTTTTTTTTTTTTAGTAGAGATGGGGTTTCATCAAGTTGGCCAGGATGGTCTCAATATCTTGTCCTCGTGATCCACCCGCCTCGGCCTCCCAAAGTGCTGGGATTACAGGCCTGAGCCACCATGCTAGGTTCCTTTTTTAACTACAAAAGACATTTATATCGTTCACGTGTTCAACAATTTCTCCATCTCACCCAAACCATAAGTATTTTCTTAATTCCCTATCAGGACCTCAGGAATAACGTGCGCTTCAGGGTTTCATCTCTCCCCTCCCTGAAGTGGATCTTCCTCTCATGGTTCTGCCATCCCAAGGAATTCTAAGCAATATTTGGAATCAGAATTGGAATCGAGTCAAGGAAAAGGAGAATTGATGATAACAAGTATTGACTGTTCTTCTGAGTTTTACTGTAAACTCCAGCACCTGGAAGGGTATGTGGGATCTGCTTTCCTAAAGCACTGTTTTCTTAAGATGGGAAGATTACTGGTTTGTTGCATGCTGATGAGAATGATACAGTAGGGCCAGGCGCAGTAGCTCAGACCTGTAATCCCAGCACTTTGGGAGGCTGAGGCAGGTGGATTGCTTGAGGTCAGGAGCTCCAGGCCAGCCTGGCCAACATGGTGAAATCCCATCTCTATGAAAAAAATACAAAAATTAGCCCGGTGTGGTGGTGTGCACCTGTAGTCCCAAATACTCAAGAGGCTGAGGCAGGAGAATCACTTGATCCTGGGAGGCAGAGGTTGCAGTGAGCCAAGATTGCACCAGTGCACTCCAGCCTGGAGACAGCACTCCAGACAGAGCAAGGCTCTGTCTCAAAAAAAGAGAGAGAGAGAGAGAATGATACAGTTGAAAGGAGGAAATTGATGACGCAGAAAAGAAATGGGAGAATTGAGGAGCGATGTCCCTTAGGGGTATCCAACCTTTTGGCTTCCCTGGGTCACATTGGAAGAAGAAGCATTGTCTTGGGCCACACGTAAAATACACTAACACTAACGATAGCTGATGAGCTAAAAAAAAAAATCGCCAAAAAAATCTCCTAATGCTTTAAAAAAGTTTATGCATTTGTGGTGGGCCGCATTCAATGTTGTCCTGGGCCACATGAGACCCACAGGCCGTGAGTCAGACAAGGTTATCCTTGAGTGAGGAACAAGGAACCTGCAGTGGGCAGATGCTGAGTTGCAGGTGGGTGTGGTCTTCTGGTAACTTCTCCTTTCTTAGGGACATAGGAATCAGGGTCATCGGTTTCAAGTGCGGATCAGTGAGGAGGAGTTTGAAGGTTTGAGTGGAGGGAGGAAAGTATGAAATATTCAAAGAGACTGGGGTACGAATGAGTCAGGAAAACGCAGTGGGACTTTTGGGTGGTACTGAGGTGAGTGATCTTGGCTTTACTGTTAGTGTGACTGGGTGCCTTTCTCCAGCCATGTCAGCTGCACTGGGGCAGGTGCAGAGTTGATGGAGAGTTGGGTTTTCCGGGTTCTGGTTTTACCAGGAGTTAGCAGGAATGACAGTCGAAGTTATTTGGGAAGAGAGTCGAGGGTGTGGGTAAACAATGCCTGTAATGAGTGACCATGAGGAGTTGGGAGCTGGGTAAGGTGACAATTAAGGACATGAAGAGGAGGCAAGGGAAACGGCAGGATCAGTCTGGGTGAGCTCAAAGGACTATTGGTGTTGAATGCTCTAGGCGATGAGCTGGACAGACAGATGGTAGCGATTGGAGACTGGGTGTTTTGTGTTAAGCTCATCCAGGGGCAGTTACTGGTAATGACATGGTCCAGGGTATGACCTTGGGGGTGAGGGGCCGAGGCAGGTAGGGGACAAGTTCACTAGAGGAAAGGTGACCATGGGACAGAAAGGCTGGTTACTGAAAATCACCATGTGGCTCTGAGATATGAGTGTCTCATTTGCTTCCTAGCTCTACGCTGCATGGGTCACCCAGCTCTCAGTTTGGTATTAGCAATTTATTTACAACGCAGAGGGCCTTACCTGCAGAATTCAGCCAGATTGTAGTTTTGAAGCCTGCTCCCAGAATGTCTTTTTTCTTTTTCTTTTTTGAGGCAGAGTTTTGCGCTGTTGCCCAGGCTGGAGTGCAGTGGTGCGATCACAGCTCATTGCAGACTTGACCTTCTGGCTCAAGCAATACTCCCATCTCAGCCTCCCAAATAGCTGGGACTACAGGCATGCACCACCATGCCTGGCTAATTGTTTAATTCCTTTGTAGAGATAGCATCTTGTTATATTGCCCCCCGCTAGGGTCTCTAACTCCTGGCTTAAACTGATCCTCCCGCCTCGGCCTTTCAGAGTGTTGGGATTACAGGCGTGAGCCAGTACACCCAACCCAGAATCTTACTTTTTAATGACTAAACTGCATTTAGTGTTAGTTACACATGTATATGATTAATATACATGGAATTCAATATATTTTATAATTAAGTATTCTAAAGTGATGGATGTTTCTAGCAAACAGCAGTAGTGACTTCAGCTGATGAAATATTCCTTTTGCACCACACTCTTTGGCTTAATAAAGATGTGAATCTTTTAACACAAGAACTCTGAGATGTGATCACCTGAGTTTAATGTAAGAAGGGGTGTGTTTCCAGCATGAGGCACTCTTAATTAGTAAGGAATTGTGAGCAATGGTTTAACCACTATATCTAAGAATCCTGCAATTAAAACATTTCCACACACACCCCCAAAAGGAAATCCTGATTGTGTCAGAATCGTGTTGAGAGAATGACTGTAAGCTGGGAGCCGTAACAGTCATAGAGGGAGGGGGAGTGGCAGGGGTGTGTAAATGGCTGCAACCAGAGGGAGCAATGGATGGTAACGTGGTGACTCACCTTTCAAAGAAGCTGCGGGGCTTGGTGCAGTGGCTTGCACCTGTAATCCCAGAACTTTGGGAGGCTGAGGCAGGAGGATCACTTGAGACCAGGAGTTCAAGACCAGCCTGGGCAATATAGTGAGACTCTGTATCTATTTAAAATAAATAAATAAATAAACTAAGGAAAGAAGCTGGGGGTTTTAGGGAGGAAAAACGTGTGGTTTGGAAGTAGCTATGAAGAGCAAGGGGCAATGCCTCTCCTATCCCCAGCCCCACAGCAGAACGGCTATTGAGGAGATAATAGCCACCTCTTAGAAGCCTGTAGGGGAAGCAGGTCCCTCAGTGGAGAACTAAGTTTAGAGCCAAAAATAAACAAAAAGATGAAAGAAACAAGACGGTGCACACTGGAATGTCCATTCATTATGGAACTGGCAATAATAGTGAAAATCTGGAAACAACCTAAATAGTCACTGCCAGGGGAATGCAGGAACAAACAATGGATGAATCCAAATTAGAACTTGCTGCAAAGTAAAATGAACGGACTAGATCCATGTGAATCAACATGGGGAAAGCTTACAAAGATAAACATGAGCAAAACAAGCAGCTTGTAAAACGTTATATCCTGTGTGATACTACTTAGATAAAATACTAAGGCCCACAGAACAATGCTATGTATTATTTATAAAGCTCTGAAAGTACAATGATATCCTTGGCAAGGACCCCAGTAGCCTCCCTTGGTGGTTTTTTGGTTACTCAAGGAGAGAGAGGGAGGGGAAATGGGTGAGGCTAGAGGTAGGGTAGTTCTAGTTGTATCTAAAATATTTTTTCTTTCTTTTGTTTTTTGTTTTTTTTTTTTTTTTTAGAGACAGAGGTCTCACTATGTTGCCCAGGCTGGTCTCGAACTCCTGAGATCAAGCAGTCTACCCACCTTGGCCTCTCAAAGTGCTGGGATTACAGGCATGAACCACCGTGCCTGGCTCTATCTAAAATATTTTATTTTTTAGTGAAAAAAAGAGATATGAACCAAAAGACAGAAAAATGCTAACTGCTGTTAAATCTGGGTTGTGGATCCCAAGACTTGTTTTACTTTGCTGCATGTCTGAAAGATTTTGTTTGAAATTTAAAAAAAAAATAAGAAGGCCTAGGAGGAGGGAATTACTGTGAAGTGCTGTAATCAGGATTGTGGATTGGGCATGGTGGCTCATACCTGTAATCCCAGCACTTTGGGAGACTGAGGTGGGAGGATTGCTTGAGCCCAGGAGTTTGAGACCAGCCTGGGCAACAAAGTGATACCCCGTCTCTCCAGAAACAAACAAACAACAAAATTAGCCTGGTACAGTGCTGCATGCCTATTGTCCCAGCTACTCAGGAGCCTGAGAAGGCAGGATGACTTGAGCCCAGAAGTTTGAGACTGCAATGAGCTGTCTTGAACAAGCCCGAGCAAGCCTGGGCAACAGAGCAAGCCCCTTGTTTCAAAAAAAAGAAAAAAAAAAAAAAGAAAAAAGAAAAAAGAAAGAAAGAAAGATTGTGTAGGAATTGAAAGTCCAGAAATAAATGAAAACATTTATGGGCAGTTGATTTTTGACAAGAGTGCCAAGATAATTCAAAGGAGGAAAGAATAGTCATTTCAAGGCTGGGTATGGTGGCTCCTGACTGTAATCCTAGCACTTTAGGAGGCCGAGGTGGGCAGATCACCTGAGGTCAGGAGTTCGAGACAAGCCTGACCAACATGGAGAAACCCCGTCTCTACTAAAGATACAAAATTAGCCGGGCATGGTGGCACATGCCTGTAATTCCAGCTACTCAGGAGGCTGAGGCAGGAGAATCGCTTTAATCTGGGAGGCGGTGGTTGCAGTGAGCCGAGATCACGCCACTGCACTCCAGCCTGGGCAACAAGAGTGAAACTCCATCTCAAAAAAAAAGAATAATCTTTTCAATATATAACACTGATACAACTGGATATCCACATGCACAAGATTGAAGTCAGATCCCTAACTCACATCATTTACCAAATGTAACTCAAAATGAATCAAAATATAAAACCCTTAGAAGAAAACATAGGAGCAAATCTTCATGGAGATGGATTAGGCAACAGTTTCTTAGATATGATATCTAAAGCACGAACAGCCAAAGACACAATAGATAATTGGATATTATCAAAGTGAAAAGGTTTTGTGCTCCAAAGGCATTATCAATAAAGTGAAAAGTCAACGCAAAGAATCAAAGAAAATATTTGTAAATCATATATCTGATAGAGATCTAATATCAAAATACATAAAGAACTAACAACGACAAAAAAGACAACTGAAAAATGGAAAATGGGCAAAAGACCTGAATAGACATTTCTCCAAAGAAAATACACGCATGTCCAATACACACATGATAAGATACTCAGGATCATTAGTCATCAGGGAAATGTTAATCACAGCCACAGGGACAGCACTTTACCCCTGCTCAGAAAGCTGTAATCAAAAGGACAGGCAATAGCAAAGGTCAGTGGGGAAGTGGAAAGAACCCTCAGACATTGCTAGGTAGAAATGTAAAATGGTAGAACCCCTTTGAAAATGAGACAGGAGAATAGCGAAGGGAATTGAAAGTTGGATAAAGGGCGGAATAAGTAAAAGCAGAGAACAGAAACAAGGTGAAGGGGTGGGTGAGCAAGAAGTGAGACAAAAAGCAGAGGTTCGGCAGCCAAAACAAAAGTGAGATAAAAAATTGAGCAAGGAGCCTGGCCAGCCTGGCCAACATGATGAAACCCTGTCCCTACTAAAGACACAAAAAAATTAGCTGGGCATAGTGGTTCCTGCCTGTGATCGCAGCTACTACTGGGAGGCTGAGCCAGAAGAATGACTTGAACCTGGGAGGCAGAGGTTTCAGTGAGCTGAGATTGCACCACTGCACTCCAGCCTGGGCAACAGAGTGAGACTCGTCTCAAAAAAAAAAAAAAAAGTAAGCTAGCGCCCCATGGCCAGTAAGGTCCAGTAAGGGGCAGCTTTTCAGAAATTGGCATGTGCATTAGAGAAAAAGTATCCTTCACATAACCCTGTATGATTATCAGCTACTTAAGGTTCATGCTTATGGCCTGTATATCATGCATGTACTTAAAATTATGGGATAGAGGAGACACAGAATCGCACAGGGCCCAAAATAACTGAGCAACACACTTATCAATCAAAAGCCAAACACTGGCTAGAGATTAGGCAGCTTTGGGAAGAGAAGAAGAAAAAAACATGAAAAGACCCAAACGACACCAAGCTGAGGCTGATCTCATCTGCAGAGGTCAGTCCACTCCCCATCCGAGAGCAGACACTGTGCTTCTTACTCTGTTGCTGCTTTGCTTTGCTTCTGTGTGTGTCTCCTCCAGTTCTTTGTTCGGGACACCAAGATCCCAGAACTGCACAGCATCATCCAGTAACAAAACCAGTCTGCTAGGTTCTCCAAAAGTTAAACATACAGTTACCATATGATCCAGCAATTCCAATTCCACTTCTACATATATGCCCCAAAGAATGGAAAATAGGTTCACATAAAAACTCCACATAATTGCTCATAGCAGCACAATTCACAATAGCCAAAAAGTGGAAATAGCCCAAATGCCCATCAGCTGTGAATGGATACACAAAATGCTATGGTCCATCCATAGAGTGGAATATTATTCAGTCATGAAAAAGAATGAAGTGCTGATACACGCTACAATACAGAAGAACTCTGAAAATATTAAGTGAAAGAAATCAGACACAAAATGCAACACATTATATATATATAATTCACTGGGTATGAAATACCCACAAAAGATAAACCCATAGAGATAGAAAATGGATCCAGAGAGATAGAAAACAGATTCATGGTTGCCAGAAGTTGGGAATAGGGGAAAATAGGGAGTGACTGTTAGTGACGTGGAGTTTCTTTTTGTGGTGATGAAAATGTCATCCAGGTGCAGTGGCTCAGGCTTATAATTCCAGCACTTTGGAGGGCCAAGGCAAGAAGATTGCTTGAGCCCAGAAGTTTGGAAGTTTGAGACTATCTTGGGCAACATGGTGAAACCCATCTCTATTTTTAAAAGTCCTGGGCCGGGTGCAATGGCTCACGCCTGTAATCCCAGCACCTTGGGAGGCTGCAGGAAGTGGGTCACTTGAGCCCAGGGATTGGAGACCAGTCTGGGCAACATGGTGAAACCCTATTTCTATTAAAAATACAACTGAGGTGGGAGGGTCACCTGAGCCTGGGGAGGCTGGAGCTGCAGTGAGCTGTGATTCTGACACCGCACTTCAGCCTGGGGAACAGAGTGAGACTGTCTCAAAAAAAAAAAAGAGAAAGAAATCAGTGGTTGAAGGGGTGCTCCCAACTGCATGCAGAGCCCTCTCCTGGGGCACCCCCTGCCTCTGCTGAAAAGAGGAAGCTACGAGACAGCAGTTCAGGGCAGGGGGTTTCTTTTTAAGTCTCTGTGGAAGCAAAAGCCCAGCCACCCTACTTCTAGGAATTTGTCCACCAGAATCATTCCCCCTTGCAGGTACGCTCAAGGAAGGTTATTTTGACATTGTTCTGTAAATGAAAAAGACTGGAAAAACCCAAGATATCCATCAGTAGGGGACTGGCTGTAGGCATTATGGTATATCTATATCATGGGAAACCGCCCGGCAAACGGAAAGGACCAGGCTCACTAGACGTTCTGATAGATGCATTTTAGGTGAAAGAAGCCAGGTGCGAACCAGTGTTTCCGCGTATCTTATCTGCTGCTCTTCCCTCCTGCTTCCCTCTTCCCTTCTTTCTTTCTTCCTTCCTTCTCTTCCTCTTCTATCCTTCCCTCCCTCCTTCCTTCCCTCCTTTTTTCCTTCCTTCCTTCTTTCCTTCCTGCCTGCCTGCCTTCCTGCCTTCCTTTCTCCCTCC
>PVKV010019191.1:0-42850 GCA_004027835.1 Alouatta palliata
CTGCAAGAGCAGAGTTCTTTTCAAATGCACACAGAACATTTACCAATATAAACAATATCCTGGGCCAAAAGTAAATTTAATGCAATTAGAATAATATAAGTGATATTATCTTAACACAATTGAATGAAATAAGAAATCAAAATCAGATCTCTGGAATCTTCTCAAATATTTGGAAATTAAACAACATTTCCACATAGTCTATGCATCAATGAATAAATCAAAAGGAAAATTAGAAAGTATTTTGAGCTAAATAAAAATGAAAACATAACATATATGAATTTTCAGATGTTATTAAAGTAGTAGTTAGGAGAAATTTATAGCATTAAAAGCTTGTATTTCAAAAGAAAACCCAAAGCAATACCTTTAGCTTTCACACACACAAAAAAAAAAAACTACAAGAAGAACAAATTAAAAGTTAACAATAAGGAAATAATAAAGTTTCACATGAGAATCAATTATATATATAAAAAAAATAGAGAAAATCGATGAAACCAAAAGCTGATTCTTTCAGAACACTGATGAAATTCACAATCCTCTAATCAGGAAAAGAAAGATAAAACATGAATTGCTAACATCAGAAATGGGAGACATTTTTTCCTACAGAGAATACTATAAAAGAAACTCAAATTTTATCTTGTTTTCTTTCTATCAATGTTATTTTTAATATCCAAAAACTGGAAATAATTGAAATGTCTAATGGCAAGAGAATGGATAAAAAAAATCTTGGTACATCCATACAATGGAATACTACTCAACAAGAAAAAGTAATGAGTGATGATACAAGTAAGAATCTTTCTGCATCTCAAAATGATTGTGCTAAGACGACAGACAAAAATAGAATATACATTATGTGACTGTATTTAACCATAATTCTATAAGATGCAAACTAAGCGACAGTGATAGAAAACAGATTGATAGTTAGCCAGGGAGAGGGGAGGTGCTGAGTTGTGATTACAAAGAGGCACTACTATACTTTGGGGGTGATGCATAAATTCACTACCCTAAAGGTAGTGATGATTATAGACTTTAAATCTTTGCAGTTTATTATATATTAATATTTAAATATCTGCTGTTTAGTTATACCTCAATAACGCTATTTTTAAAAAGAATATACAGGAATAATAAATAATAGCAACCACTAGGATGTGGGAATAAAAGAGAATATGGCTCAAAAGATTTTATGCTGTTTTTTTAAGAGCTCATCTTCTACTTTATACAACTTAAAAATTGTTTATAATTTACTTTTCAAATTAAAAAATAAGTACCAAAAAGAACATGACAAATTAGGGATGTATTCATAATATTAATGGCTACCTGTAGTGTACACACACACACACACACACACACACACACACACATACATGTATAGCAATATACAAGGCAATAATAATCCTATTGGACAAAAAGCTCTTTCAAACTAATAAGCTGCCAAATTTCAAATGGCCAAAGGATTTGAGAAAGTAATTTACCAAGATGGATACAAATGGTCAATGAAAATATGAAAAAAGTGACCCACCTTATTGGTTATAAAAATGTACACACAGAAAACAGTGATACAACTCCTTTTAAATATAGGATTATCATAGATATAAAAAATTGATTTTTTCAGAAACACTCAATATACAAATAAAAGTGTAAAAGATACAGATTTCTCAAAACAATCTGAACTTTTATATTAAAATTTTAAATAAATATGTTGACAAATTGATTTTCCTTCCACGGATTTGTAGAAAATGATATAATAACATATAGAGAGATGCTCATTGAGTATTGTGAAAAGTAACAATAAATTTTAAATAATCCACATGATCATCAGCAAGACTGGGTTAAATAAAATGCAGTATCCTCTGTCTGTAACATTGAAAACTTCACACTACTACAAAGTAGAAGAGATAAGCTAGGTCCAGATCTGTAAACTCAAAATATATTAATATTATTTAGTACATTATTTTTGAACTAGCATGTATTTTATAATCCCATTTATAAAAATATATATGTATGTTCATATATAGGTACACTTTTCAAAGTTTGGAATATGTATTTTTTCAGCCTTAAATGTAGCTATTTCTTAAAGAATGGGAGAGTGTTACTGGCAGGGAATACAGGTAATATCTGAAAGGGATCATCAGTTTTTACATAAATCTCTATAGTTAATATTTTGCAATGGGCAGATACAACAATGACTTAAAGATATTTTTATTTTGGAAAAATATCTTTGGAAAAATAAAAATGAATCCAGTAGCCTAATGAAAACTCAGAATAAGATACTATGAGCCTTTGTGAAAACATAATAGGATTTAGAATCACATATTGAGAGGATTACAGAAGTCAGTAACTATAAAATGTACCACAGGTGTTCAAGAAAGGCTGGTTTCCTTATTTTTAATGTGACATGATTTAATGTACTCATTAAATATTCAAATAATTAGAACATTTTCTAAATATCTAAAGTATACCCAAGAAATGTCTGAATAATGCACAGGAACTTTCTTAGATTGCCATGCTTTAGGGGCTAGACAAGGACATCACCTTACAATATAGCATCATGCTATTTTGAGACCTGCATCCAGAAAACGGAATCTAAAAATGATACCTTATCCCGAAATCTATCTACAAAAATGGCATTAGGCACAGTCCTAATGAGAGGAGAAATGCTACTAAATTTTCACAAGCTGAATACAAATAAAGCTTTTGTCAAAACTATAAAAACATAACAAAGAATGAAACTGTTTATCTTTTACATGGACACATGCCCTGTTCCTGCTGTTGCCCGTAAGCAGGCTGCATACACTGGTACAGGTGGCCCTTTATAATTGTGTGCATAAAATAACTGAGTCATTTTCTGATTGGTAAATAATATGCAATGTCAGACTCTCCACACCATCTGTGTCACTCACCACCACAGTTTTCTGCAAAACAGCCAGCAGCACAAGCCCAGCACCTCATTGTTGGAGAAGTCACAGGAAGAAGTACTTGGCATCCTTGGCAAAACTTAAATCTGTTCACAGTATTGAACCTGACATATGCCCCAAAGCAGAACGTGTATGCTACCCTAATGATCTCTCCTGCTGTTTTATAATCAGAGACATAGATGGAGGGAATGCTGTCATTTTTCCATTTGGCACTGGTCAGCCTCCTGGACTGTCTTTTTGGCCAAAAAAAACCCTCGTATTTAGGAGAATTAATATGCAGATTACTGAACACAACCATTTTGCTATTTCCATCACAATTTTCTAGATGAAAGATTTATGCTTATTGCAAAATCCTTGCTCCAGCTTTCTTCAGTTTTTTGGATTCTTCTTCCATATCACATAAAAGAAAAGTTGTTAAGCGCCAATCATTTGTCTTGACAGTTTAGACAGGCTTCTTGAAGTTTCAGAGAACCTAGGTGGTACTTGCCTTGTCAACTTCTCTTTTCACTGAAGGAAAGGAGCACTGAGTCAGAGGGCATATGCTGGCTTCGATCTTAAATGTCTGGTACTGACAGAAGCTAAAAGTCATGGCCTCAGCATGCACCACGCAGGGAAAGTCCTGGAAAGCCTTCTTCTTCCATTCCTCTTTTTTGTTGTTCCCTTTCATATTATTCACAATGAGCCCTATCCATATGGTGGCAGTGCCATATCCAGGAGATATTAGGTTTTGCCAAATCTCTTCTAGACTAAGGCTTTCACATTATCCTTTGGTACTAAAATTAGATAAAAAATCAACACGCCTTTGAGGACTTCATGATTTCTATTAAAAAAAAAAAAACACCCACACAAAATGTAATTCAATAGAGAAAAACTCAGAATTTTGACACTGATTTTTAAACATAACCCATACAAAAATAATATAATTCTAAATTATAAGTAGATTTCACAAGCAAAACCAACAATTAAATGCAATTGATCACCTAGATGCAGGCAAATTTTAAAAACCAGACAAGAGGCATATATCATATTGTGATACATCTGTTATAAACAGGTTGCTTGAGGATCACAATTCACTTTTTTCTAGTGATAAGAGTAAATGTCATGATTATGATATTAAGCCATCTAATGCTGAACATGATTTGAAATCTGTTTCTGGAGAAAATTGTAAAACTATGAGAGCTAAAGAAAAAAGTATCATGATATCACTGTATAAAATTCCTTGTTTATTATCAGTAAAATGTGGACTAATCCAAGCACAGGTAAGAAAATAAAATAAAATACAATTATAAACTTAAAATGATCCATATAGAAAAAATATTTTATAGGTCTCTCCAAATAGACGTATTTGTAAATGTAAATGTAGTATCACACTAGTTATTTCACACTTAAATTTGTTCCATAATCTTACCACATTATTTCCAGGTAAATCAGTAAAAGATGATTTCCAGGAAGCACACATTTTAAAGACATTTTATTAGGCTTACTCTGATCTCTACCAGCCTGTGGAGTTGTGTCCTTGAACATAGTTTTTTGAATATTTAGCTTCTATATTCTTATTGTTTTCACTGGATTGCTAGAATCTTGTTGCTGTTATTTTGTGTTTTTGCGTTTGAGAAGTAGTTCTCCCCAGTGCCTTTTATTTAATGAATGATTCACTGAGTGTCAAGTGCTAACTGGGTCCAGATTCGACATTGTCCACTTCTCTGGCAGAGCTAGTTATGGCTGCCTCCAGTTCACGATCTCCCGCTGCTCCTACCCTGCAGGCAAATATCTGAGGGTGGTGTGTAGTCTATGTTAAGATGCAGAGGGAAGGTAGTACCCTCAGTGTTTTATTGCATATTGAAACAGCTCTTACTACTGGCATGCATCCAAAAAAATTTTTGAGGAGATCAAGATTTAGAGACCTGTACATAAATCCTGTGTGGTATAAGAGTAAAGAAGAGCCATCGACAGAAAAGAGTTGTGGAAGGATTCGACTCCTCTGATTACTTATAATAGCAGGTGAAGTTATTAGCCCCCACAGTACTTGTTTGAAACCTAAACAGGTACAGCAACTCACCATTAGAATCAATCCATTACTGAATTAGAAATACGACTGAATTTAGCAACAAATTTGTGCCAACATTACTTCTAGCAGCAGTAGGTTTTCAGCAGCAGATTGGCACCGTGACAGAGTCCATAATTTTCACAGTATGTGTTTCATAATTTGTCATGCACACTCTGATTGCTTGGCATATTGGCAGAGTCCACAATGCTCTCTAAATGTCACCAAACGCATTTGAGGATTTGTCATGCACGGTCTGAGCAAGTGACACAACACAGCAGAGTGGCCAGGTTCAGAGCTGATTTTTGCACTCCTTCTAAGTGAGTGCTCTTGAGCTCAGCCACCAGTGACGAGGGCCTGGTGGGGGCTGCACAGTCCTTCTCTTGGAGCTGCTGATTTTTAATTCTGTGTCAAGTGATCATATGGATGCTGCCAGGAGAAAATACTATTACACTGTAGGTGTGACATGCATAGCACAGAGATTCTTGCCTGATAATATTCCTTTCAAATCATTCCTTGTAGTGTACTTAACATTTTTTTCCACACAGACTCAAAGAGGATTTCACAAATTAGGAGTAAGAAGTAGGACAGTAATAAATATGAATAGAGGGTGGAGAAAGCTATATTACAAGAAATTCCTCAGTTAAGAGATCAAAAGATGAGATACCTTGGCTGATTTTTAACAAAAAGGTAAAGAAGTGTTGGGATCAGAGAATCCTGAGGTTGTTGCAGTAATGTCTGGTCTCTGTAAAAACAGCTTCTGAGTTTAGGCAAACCAACCATTTTCTTTTTCTTTTTATTTTTTTGGCATCAGTTAATGAGGAGGTTGGATGAGAGCTCCTGTTTGGGTCTATATGTTCCATTGTTCTAAAATAGGAGCATGAGATTATTAATCTTTTAGTCATCTGATCCGTTTGACTGCAATGATTGCATAACGCTTTTGCAGTGTTTAGTAAAAGCTTCAAGAGCTACATCTGCTGGAAGCTTTTAGTCGTCTAGGATTCCAGCCATTATCTTATCACTTTTATTCACTGTCTTTTAGGAGAAGGAAGAAAATTAGTCTTTTTTGTACATTTGGGTCCCGTGGATGCACCTGTTACTATGAAATCTGTTTGATGATAAATAACTCACATATGCTCAAGAGCGTTGTCTTGACATGTGCAGAGAAAGACCTTCACAGACATATGTTATAAAAAGCAGTCACTGTGACTTTGTATTTGCTCATGGATCAGTGAAAGTAAAAGAGGACTTGGAGGATAACAAAGACTGTAAAGACAGGGATGGAGGGAAGCTGAAGTTCTTACTGGGAGATTTTATTTTGAGAGATCCACCATCAGATCCGCACTTAGACATAATACACAAAAATTCCAGAGACGAAAGAACACAGACATACACTACTCACAAACACATACCTATTAGCCAAAGATACAATATATAAAAGTGTTGTGAAACATATGGAAGTTTTTATTTAAAAATATACAGAAAACGAGGGTCATTTTTAAAAGAGACATAGCTTTACTGGGGAAAAAATAGTATTGCCTCTTCTGAAAAGGCCTCTATAAATTAGCTTTTATTGAAAATGTTTATTCTAATTTTTCTGTGATCAACTTTATTGGGGCAAGGAGAATCATTACCATTATTCCTTTATTTCTAGGGGAAAAAAACGTTGTTTTTCCACTAGCACTTTGTTGTGGAAAATTTTCTACCTTTTACATACACTGCCAACACTTTTCTATAAACAAGGTGGTCACTGAACCATATATACTCAAATCTCATCATAGCACATGTGAGCAAGTGAGGAATTGATTAGGTCTCATTTTTTTTTTCCTATTGTCCGATAAAAATTGGGTTTCTTTTTAAATTCTACTAGATTGATTTGTGTGACTGATTCTGTGCCTTACATAAGGTTATATAAGTTATATAGTTATATACAGTTAATTTTCAAAAATTTGCTCTGATCATTAAAGGTTCGATTTTGTTATTCTAGAATATATCCCATTCTATTTTCCAAATATCATTCAAAATTATATCTCAAAGTAGAAAATACCTTTTATATAGATACAGATGCTTTTCATATGTGGGTAGTGAACTACTTATAAATAATATTGACCTTAGTGTACTAAAAACAGGTTCAAACTTTTTGTACAACAAATATCCAACCTAATCTCTTCTCTGAGATGTCATCCTCATAGAATGTTTGTGAATGCACCAAAATCAGTCCACAGCTTCTGCACAATTGGCCACACAAAGTCCTCATACTCATAAAGATCTTTCTTTTTACAATAGTGTTATTGAAATATCATAAAGATCTTTTTGTATGCACTTATGAAAGATACCCATCTTCAGTTTTACCTTAAATACACATGCACTCATATACACATAAACACGCTTGTCTAAAATTATTTGGTCAATAAATTAACAAGTCAAAGTATTTGCCTGATTTGAAACATGTGCTTTAAATTTTGTATCATTTCCTTGATTCAAGTCACCTAGAAAAATGAACGGATAGAAAAAAAAAAGCCAAAAAAGACAATAATAAACCACACTTAATTGAAATGAAGCAAAATATTTCATGTTCTAAGCTGTCAATCTAATTAATTCTCAAGAGGATATGAGTGTGTGACCATTACTAACAATTTGATAACTTTGGGGACATGTTTGGTTTGGTTTGGTTTTTTGGTAATGGCAACCAAAGTCTGCATTAGTTTTTTACCTAAGTTATTTTCACCCCATTCACAATTGTTTATTTACCTTTCTATAACTACTTGGAGTTCACATGCAAACACGCACAGTCTTCCTCCTGTCCTGTTTTCCTGGGATTTCTCAGTTGCATTAAAGGACTGTAAAATGAGTTCATTTCTTTAGTGCAGTTTCCTTGACCAAATTGTATTAGCTCATCTCTTGCATTAGTTTTTGTTGTTGTTGTATCAAAACTCATTACCTGGATAAAAAAGCTAACACAACTTTTTTTTTTTTTTTTTTTTTGTCAGAGCCATGCTACCTTTCATAGCTACAGAAATAAAATTTTTTTTTTTTATAAAAAATTTACTTCTAGAAAGATAAGTAATTGCCTTGCATTAAAAAGCAAAAGGGAGCCTACCGCTTCCTAAAACCTTCCAGCAATAATCACAAAATCACTTTATAGTATAATGTTGGCATGATTTAGATATGGATTGTTTGGTCCCATTAAGTCTCATATTGAAACCTGATCCCCACTGTTGGAGGCGAGGCATAATGGGAGGTGTCTGGGTCATGAATGGGTTAGTGCCATCCTTGTGGTAATGAGTGAGTTCTCAGCCTGTAATGAGTCAGTTCCCACTCTATTGGTTCTCACAAGAGTTCCCCGAAGAACTGGCTGTTAAAAAGAATCTGGCACTTCTCACTGCTCTCTTTCTCTTTCTCTCTCTCTCTCACTCCCTCTCTGGCCATGTGACCTCTACACACTGGCTCCCCTTTACCTTCTGCCATTAGTG
This sequence comes from Alouatta palliata, assembly GCA_004027835.1. NCBI lineage: Eukaryota > Metazoa > Chordata > Mammalia > Primates > Atelidae > Alouatta > Alouatta palliata. Next base: position 8,430 of record PVKV010019191.1, read on the forward strand.
AAAGTAGCCTGAGCCCCTCATGAGAAGCAGATGTTGGTGCCACGCTCCTTGTACAGCCTTCAAAACTGTGAGCCAAAGAAACCTGTTTTCTTTATAGATTGCCCAGCCTCAGGTATTCTTTTATAGCAACAGAAATGGGACTAAGGCAAGCATTTTGAGTTTTCAGATAGCAGTTTGCCTACCAAGATAGATTTTCTCAGAGTGGAGTGTTAACTAAGAGCTTTTGTCAACTTTTCACACACACGGCAGTTGCATCATCCACTAAAATCGTGGGTCTTTCCATTGTGAGTGATATATTAAAGTCATATCATGCATTTGCAGAAGTGATCAGGAAATAATACATCTTTTCTTATGCAAATTACCAAAGAAGCTGAGAAAAAAACCCACAAATTGAAGATAAATTTTAAGGGCTTTCTGCATCTCAGTCAATAATTGTTAGTCTTCTTTTACTTTACAATGTAAATATAAACAAGGTTCTTGCTTTCATGAAGCTTATATGTTCATGAGGAGACATATAATAAATTATCAATTTATGTATGTATGAATATAAATATGAATATGCATATGTACATTGTATATATACATAAGCATACACAGATATACACATATCTACCAATGCATATCATATGTATGCATATCTATTGTGTGTATATGCATGGGGATTGTGTACCAGATAGCAGCAAATGATTTGCAAATTTTTAAATGAACAGGAAATAAAATATGCCTGTTTTTTTTTTTTTTTTTTTTTTTTGCAGAAAGCATATCTCATGCACTACATGGAGGGAGCAGTGAAGAACTGTGGGAAAGGAAGAGGCCATCTTGCTCCTTCAACGTGGCCTTCTCTGTTCATCTTTGTGGCAGGATGCCTACTGGAATTCAACAGAAATCTACTCTTTCTCTCTCTTTTCCCTTTTATCCTGCCTTCAGAGAGCAAAAATTGTTGCACTCTTTTTGTAACTGAAGATTCACTATTCCCAATGATTTCAAACACTACACCTCATTTCTGCCTCCTATGACCATTTTAGTGGCAAACTGGTGGAAGATGAATCAGGTATCACTGGCCTGCCACTCCCTTAATTAAATGTATCACTATTCCTTTTAATATTCTGAGTGAAATCATTCTAGCAAATGACAAACTGAAGACAACACATATATTAGCTTAAAAGAAAGTATACATTATCACATATCATATTCAATACACAGGTAATGTAGTCAAATGTTTATTAGCTACTGCAGTTAGTGATACCTGTATTTGCAAAGGCAAACTCTTCTGTTCCCAGTAGAGAACAAATGTTGTACTGTCATGGTAAACACTATTGCTGATTTATCCAACACTTAATACTAGTTCATGTTAAAAGGAAGGATCTGTTACCATTTAACTTACTTCTTCTTATTTTAAATTTAGTATTAGAAAGATGATTTTATCTTAAGCCAAACTGTCTTTAGAGCTGTATCTTATGCCGCCCCAGGTTCCAGTAGAGAAGATAGAGGAAACTCCTGCTGCAACTACCTTCAAACAAATACCTTCACTGCTGATAGATTAGATGGCTACTTTTCTGGATTACCAAGGGCATACTAGAAATTTCCACCTTCCTTTACCACAAATATCTTGAACTCAGTGTAACCAAAACAAATTCATTATCATTTTCCCCCAAACTTCTTCTTCTATATATATTTTTTTCTCAATGGGACAAGCATTTATCATGTTAACCAAGCCTTATACATTCCTATTCTCACCTCACCCAGTCAGTCCTCAATACCAATTGCTTCTATCCCCTCAAGTAAACTCACAAGTTCTCTCTTATCACATCTACATTTTGCAGTACTATGGGTTTCCCACCTAATACTCATTACATTTGTTCTTCTAACTGAACCATGATTTTATTCAGGTAGAAGGTCATATGCTTCAAGAAAGGCTGAGTCTCTTCTAGGCCCTAGAGTGTGAGTCTTGATTTATCCAAAGCAGCACTGTACAATGGGACTTGCTGTAATGATGGCAATGATTTATAATTTGCTTTGTTCAATATGGTAGCCACTATGTGTGACTATTAAGCATGTGAATTGTGAGAAGAGAAAATGATGCACAGAATTTTTAATTGTATATAATCCTATTTACTTTAAATTTAAATAGTCACATGTAACTAATGACTACTTTATCAGACAGTGCATATGCCAATCAAGGTGTTTCTAATCACTTATCAATGACTCATACAGGAATGGACACTTGAGAGAATTTTGACTAAGTTAGACATGAGAAGAAGCCTGCCAGAGAACTTTTGGAAAACTTTTCCCTCTTAAAAAGAGATAGAGAATGGAACACTCTTCTGTTCTCTAGGTGTTGTGTGAAGACAAGATACTTAGAGCTTTTATAGGCATTTTATATCCATGAGGAGACAAGCCTCAGGTCAAATGACTACATACTGAGGAGATACAAGAAAAAATGGAAATAATCTGAGTCCTCAATCACATCTAAAATAAGCTGCTGAACTAACAGCACTGAAATCTCTCTTCTGAAATTATTTGTGTGAGATAATAAAATTCCTTATTTTTAGACCTGTTGACTTGGCATTTCTATATCTTTAGGTAAAAAACATTCTCAGGTGCCATCTTCCTGATCTCAATTCATTCCTTCTAACCTATCATTCAAACATCCATTATTTTTCCTTCATAAGACTTAACACAGTTTATAACTAGATATTTTGTTACTTAGTTGTATGCTTTTTGTCTATTCCCACACTGGCTTTAGCCTCTGGGAAACAGACATCATGCATGTTTGATACTCCATTGTATATCATCATGGCATAGCACACATACTGGCAGTATGTGGGTACGCAGTAAATAGATCCTGAATTAATTAATTAGTTAATGAATTTTTGTACAGTTCTAATTGATAGAAGCAAATTTTCGGTGCCACAAAAGAAATAGAACTCATACATAAATTTTCTCAGCAAGACAATATTTACTTCTATAGAAGGGTGCATCTCTCGGATGGAGCAATAGCGAGAGCATACCTGAACAAGGGAGAGGAAGGGATTCTTATCCCTGACTCCAATAGCCCCTACTGCTGTGTCATTCCCCTATTGGCTAGGGTTGGACCGCCAGTCTAAGCTGATTACAATTGGCTATTTTAAAGAGAGCAGGGGTATGAGCTAGAGTGGCAGGGTGAGCAGTTTTGATGGGAAAGACGGTTATGGAACAGGTGACTAAAGGTGACTTAGGTCAAAGCAGATGATCAGAGGTGACTCAGGATGGAACAGGTGACCAGGGGTATGGATATGAAATACTGATTAGAACTGGTGGGAAGGTTGTTTACTGAAACTAGAGGCAAAACAAGACAGAAAGAACAAAGAAGTTAAACTTAAAAAAAAAAAAAAAAGAAGAAAAACTTTAGAATGGAGAACAAAGAACATGGAAACTGAGCATACTGGCATATTGATTCGTTGAAGAGAAACTTGGGACTCACTGTATTCAACATAATCAGAATTCTGCTTTTTAAAAGTGCTTCTGCATTTCCATACAAGTTATAGCATGGATTTTACATTTCTTAATCTAACATACAAAGATACTGACTATTTGGTGAGGCCTAGCTTTGCAGCTTCTTCTATCACTACTGCCTCCCCATCACCTCGTGTTCAGTCTCAGAAGTAATAGTGATTACTCACTATTGCTCATCCTTCTCAGATTATCCAAGAATGGCTGAGAGACATTAAGCGAGTGATTCTGCAGGCTGCTTAGGCAATTTCTGTGCAAATAATTTACTCATATGCCAGAGAATCAGCTGGTAGACTGAGTCAAGGTTTTAAAAAGACATAAACATGATTTATAGAAGGGAAAAATGAGGGAGAGACTATATATAGCCTGAGAATAGTGTACTTTGTTTACATAATTTTTAATTAAACTGATTATTTGGCCACTAAAGGAGAGGACAGTGTGAGCATTGTGTCTTTGACTAGACTAAGATTATAAATAAAACATTTCCATTTGCTGACGATTGGCTAAAACACATTGATAGTTTGGTTGTGGAAAAATGGGAGAGGCTAACTTGATGTAATATTCACCAGGATTTTCCCATGGGCACCTCAACCTTAGTAAATCCACAATTCCAAATAGAATTTCTCCAGATTCATTCTTAGTTTCTCTCTTTCTTTCTATGGAGAAGGCACATCCATTCTTCTAATTCTGACTACTTTTAGTTGTAGATTTTGCATATTAGATACCTGACGTCTAAATTTTTATATCATCCTACACATATTTCTTTTTAGAGTATTCAGCATGGTTCCATAAATATTTATCGAGCAACTCTATATGTTAAGAATTCTCCTTGGTACTGTGGGCTATAACAGCAAACTAGACAGATTTAGCCACTTACAACTTACAGGTGGATACATCCAATTTAAAAGACACTTAAGAGTTTTTTGTTTGTTTGTGTTTTTTTTTTTTTTAAGCAGTAGTCTCACACTGGTACAATCTATTACTAGCAGCAGAGTTAGTTTAGTTAAATGCTGAGAAATTGCAATTAGCAAGAAATTTTCAGTCTAATAAAAAAACTGAATTTCAGCAAAAGAAAAAGAAAGCTAATTGCTAGGCTTAGGAAGTAGGTGAGCCTCCTCTAGCTAAGGTGTTCTCAAGTTGTGTTCTTTGTAGAAAAAGCATCCACAGACAGGTATGAGGTTCCTGAACTAGCAAAAGCTTTGATTTTAATAAGTGATCAGTAAATGATTATTGTTTTTTTCTGCAAATTCTTTACTACAAATTCTGGTAGGTGTCGGATGAACAGTACTATGTCAAGTGCTGCCACGTCCTTCCTCGAAAGTTTCTCAATCAATCCAGGACTGCCTAAGGAGCCTTTCTCAGAATTTATAAAACTAGATATACCTCACTTACAGCTGTCCCACATAGGTTATTGCCTTTGTATTTCTGTTTCTCAGTTTTATCTGTAAAATTTACTTCTTTCCATTTTAATGTTTTTGGTTATTAGGGTAGGTGGTATTACTTGTTCACAATCATTTGCCCCAACCCAGGCTTTGTCATACCTCCCTATCATCAGAATATGATCCCTATGCACTTTGGCCTTGGTCATGTGACTTTGGCCAATGGCATAGGAGCAGATCGGACTTATACCATTTTTGAGCAGAAATGTTAAATGTACTTTTGTGGTTTCGCTCTGCCCCCTGAGCTTCTGCCTTCTAAAAAAAAGACCAAGCTGTGAACAAGATCATGACCCAGATTAGGGCTGCTCTTTCATCCCTGAGACCTGGAATAAAAGTCACCTAGAGCCAAGGCCAGCTAGGGCCAGTGAAACCCAGCTGAACTCAGCAGCGTGATAGCTGACCAATGGTTCTCATAAAACATGAGTGAGAAACAAATCTTTGTTGTTATAAGCCACTGAAATTGTGAAGTTGCTTGTTGCTACAGCAAAAAATTAGTACAATCTTCCATTTTTAAACAATTGATGATCAAATTAGATAAATGTAATGCTACATTCAAGGCTAATTTCTTCATACAAATTTTATACAACATTTGGGTTTGTTAGCAGTAAAATAACTCTTTGTAAACAGTCCTAATACAACCTTCTCCCCTCTGCTGCCTTTAAAAAAAAAATCCAGTGTTCAAGGAGATAACTTTGACTTATGAATCTTGGAAACAATGTTCAATTCCGGGCATATAATATTTTGTGGTGTTTAAATCAATCAAGATAAACAATCACATTGCATTCTTAAGATCTTTGCTTTCTACGGACTTCCTCCAAATAAACATCTTCTAAGTCCTAATAAACTCTTCTCTCTGCCTGGTGTTAATCCTTCAAATCTTAAGATCAGTCATCTCCCTCCTAAACTCTCTTAGTTTCTTTCTAGAAAGTCATGAAATTGACCATATAAATATTTTCTGCTTTCTTATCTTCCTTAACCCACAGAGAAAGGTAATATCTTTTAAGTGTTGACAAAGGGTTGAAGTATTGAAGTATTACAGTAAGGCGATAGCTCTGCAAAAGCCACCCATCAAAATACCCGTGAAACACAAACCTCCCTATAATTAGTCATCAGAAATAATAAATCGTCACCATACCAGCCTTATAGTCTCTGACAGCATTGACCTGAAACATCCCCTTCTCTGCCCCTCCCTCACTTCCATCTCCTGTGACTGCCAATCAAAGGGAGACAGCCGACAGAGAGCTGAGCTGACTCAGCAAGGGTGGAAACAAGACCTGCAGCTACTTAACATTTAGTCACACAGAAGGCCCTGGAAAAGAGAGTTCAAAATGTGACAAAAGTTAGCCTAAAACCAATAGAAATGGGGACCTCTAAATACACAATGATGTGAAAGTGCTGCTCTTAGAATCTGGGAAACTAGTCAAAAAGTCTACTCTTCAGGGACATAGGCATTGGTTTTCTTCTTTTGTTTCCCTCAAATTCACTTTCATCTTCCATTATAAAATTTTCATGGAAATGCCAGTGAATGGCTTAAGAAACAAAGTTCTCCAGCTATAAACAAATACACACAATGTGAATGCAAATTTCTAACCTTCTGCTGGGTCTTGGGGGACCATTGCCCCCAGGCCGTTCTGGCCTGCTGGACTGGAGCCTGCTGTGTTGAAATTTGCTTTGAAGCCTGACAAAAGGCCTCAAAAATCTCTTCCAGGGCCCACTACCTGACTCTCAGAATTAGTCATTAATTTGCTTGGGACAATCTAAAGTGTATATAAACACTATTAAATACACATTCCTTTGTTGTGATTATTGCCGTAATTTTAAATGGAGAGATGTTAACCTTGGGGAACTTAGGGTTGGATATTCTAATGATTCTTTTGAGGAACTGAGATTAGACTTAAAAGAAGCTAGATCTAAAACTGACACTCCTAAGCGTACATGTAATTTTGACCTTCACTTCTTTTGCAACCTAAGGCTAGTGACAAAACCTCTGAATCTCTGTGAGGAAGCTATAAAATTTTGATGAGATGCTATTTTCAAGAAATTCTGAAATATTAACCCTTACCTAATTTTTGCTTTTATCTTTCCTAGGTATTCAACAATTAACAACTAAGGTCAGCCCTTACACCTACTCTCTTTCTCACACACACACACACACACACAAATACACACACATACGCACTTAAAAGTTCAGTCCTCTCTTTATTCCAAAACACAACAGATATATATCAAGAATCTCCACACCACGATTTAGAAGGAATGGACTTCAGCCAGTCACACAGACTCAGCGGGCCAGTGTAAATTGCTAAGGTTTTCATAAAACTCCTAAGAGATTCAGGGCACGATAATAAGGGACCTTGTTAAGGAAAACCGAGTCCACAAGGGGCGTAGTTTCAAAGGCAAGAGCTTCCCAGCACCATGCCTCCATCCACCTCCCCATCTGGGAACCTGGAGTTCTTTGTCTAACTTTTCTGCTCATGGGCCAGGTAAAATTCCAGGTGTGCTCCTTTGTTTAAAAACCCCTGGGAAAGCCTCTGGGAGGAAGGGCGTCTGTTGTGGGCAGAACAGCCAATGCAACACCAGAGTCAAAGATCAATCACTCTAGCAGAAGTTTGAAAGAACTCCTCTCATTGGACAAGAGCATGAATGGTACAGGAATAACTTCAAAGTTAAAACCCAGCTGTCCCTTACCAACTCCTTCTCCACATCCTGTCCCATGGCAACATGGGAGCTGTTTCTCCCTCTCTACCTGTGAGGATATTCCCTTTGGATTCTCCTCCCACAGCAGTGTAGGAGCTCTCTCTCTTTCTGCCTAATAAGCTTTCTGCTAAACTCTTTGGGTTTGATATTTACTAGAATGGTAAGCTCACCTGGCCACCAGGGCCCCTTCCCCCATTCTTGGGGCAAAGAGAGGCCAGGAACCTCAGGCACATCAAATCGAGGAGATAGCTAAGGCCTGTCCCATCCCACGACCTGGTTACACATTGACATATTTGGAGTGATCACCCGGTGTTTCTCCTCCATAGATATTTAAAAAATTTTATTGCTTCTCTCCTAAAATTAAAAAAAAAATTATCCCTTTCTCCTGTCTTTTGTGAACTGATTTTTCAGTGAACCGTAAGAGAGCAAAGGAGAAGTTTTCCCTTGGTGCCTACAAAACCGAAAACTATTTCATATATTTTTAAATATATGCATACATATATACACTTATACAGGTTTTTTGATGTGTATGTACAAATACACTTTTTTTAGCCTTCTGTATTTTGATTTTTAAATAATTATTGCCTGTTGGTTAATAAGTTTTAGGTGTTCTTACATTTCAAAATATAAACTTAAGTGTGCTAAAGGTAAAAGTTGATAACCAAGGTATAATTTTCACTGGTCCTTGGGAGTAATAACTGTTGGCTTTCATAGGAGTACAAAAACCTAATGGACAACGAAGGCTGGTGCAAGATCTCAGGCTTGTTAATGAAGTTGTGGTCCCTTTATACTCAGCTTTACCCAACCCATATACCTTGCTCTCTCAAATACCAGGAGAGACATAATGGTTTACAGTCCTGGACCTTAAGGATGCCTTTTTCTGTCTTCCATTACATCTTAACTCCCAGTTTCTGTTTGCCTTTGAAGACCCTTTAGACCAGAATTCTCAGCTCACCTGGACACTGTTACCCCAGGGCTTTTGAGATAGCCCCCACCTGTTCAGCCAGGCTCTTGCTCAGGACGTTAGTCATTCTTCACATCCAGGTACACTGGCTCTTCAATACATGGATTTTAACTGCTAACTCAGAAACCCAGTGTCAGCAGTCCACCCAGGACCTCCTAAACTTTCTACCACCTGCAGATAAAAGGTTTCCAAACCAAAAGCCCAACTTTGTAGGCAAGAGGCAAAATACCTAGGGCTTGTCTTGTCTAAGGACACTCGGGCCATTGATAAAGAGCATCTCCAACCCATAATGGACTTCCCCCATCCAAAGACCTTAAAACGGTTGTGGGGATTCTTAGGAATAACTGGTTTCTGCAGACTGTGGATTCCCAGATATGGTGAAATAGCCAAACCCCTATACACTCTGATTAAGGAAACCCAAAAGGCTCACCCCCATCTAATACAATGGAACCCTATAGCTGAGGAAGCCTTCAAACCCTGAAGTAGGCACTACTGCAGGCTCCAGCTCTAAGCCTTCCTAGAGAGAACAACTTCTCCCTATATGTTACAGAAAAGTCAGGAGTGGCACTGGCGGTTCTCACCCAAACTCGGGGGACCATACCACAACCAGTGGCATATCTAAGTAAGGAAACTGACGCAGTAGCAAAGGGCTGGCCACACTGCTTGAGAGTCATAGCCATGGTGGCTATACTAGTCTCAGAAGATGTTAAAATACTGCAAGGGAAAGATTTAACTGTATGAACTTCATATAATGTAGCTGGAATTCTGGCCTCTAAAGGAGGCTTATGGATATCTGACAACCGCTTACTCAAATATCAGTCCTTAAGGCCCAAAAGGCCTGTACTTCAGCTACGCACATGTGCAGCCCTCAATCCAGCTACTTTTCTTCCTGAGGAAGGGGCAGACAGAGAACATGACTGTGAGCAGGTTATAGTCCAGAACTATGTGGCTCCAGAGGATCTCTTAGAAACTCCTCTAGCCAATCCTGACCTTAACCTATACACTGATCGAAGTTCATTTATGGAAAACGGAGTTCAAAAGGCAGGATATGAAGTAGTCAGTGATCAAACAGTGCTTGAAAGTAATTCCCTTCCTCCTGGAACTAGTGCCCAGCTGGCAGAACTAGTAGCCCTCACTGAGCTCTAAAATTAGGAAAAGGAAAGAGAATAAACATATACTCAGATTCCAAACATGCTTACCTGGTTCTGTATGCTCATGCTGCCATATGGAAGGAGAGTTCCTAACCTTGGCAGGCACTCCCATTAAATATCACAAGGAAATTTTAGACTTATGACAAGCTGTCCAAGAACCCAAAGAGGTAGCAGTCCTACACTGCTGAGGTCACCAGAAAGGAGATGAGAAGGAAGCAGAGGGCAATCGCCGAGCTGACCTAGAGGCCAAAAGGGCAGCTAGACAGGAATTAATAGAAGGACCTTTAATATGGGAAAACCCTCTCCAGGGAACCAGACCTCAATACTCATCAGAAGAGGTAGAGTGGGCAATCTTCCAGGGACATAATCTTCTTCCTTCAGGATGGCTAGCTACTGAGGAGGAAAAGTACTCCTACCTGCTGCCAGTTGGTGGAAAGTACTTAAAACCCTGCATCAAATCTTCCATCTGGGTGTAGAGAATACACATCAGATGGCCAAATCTATATTTACAGAAAAAGATCTCTTCAAGGCTGTCCAACAAATAGTTAAGGGATGTGAAATATGACAGAAAAATAATCCTTTGGCACATCACAAATCTCCCCCTGAGGAACAGCGAACCAGTCATTACACAGGTGAGGACTGGCAAATGGACTTTGCCCATATGCCTAAGTCTCGGGGATGTCAATATCTGCTAGTATGTGTAGATACCTACACAACTGGGTCAAGGCTTTCCCCTGTAGAACAGAAAAAACCCAAGAGGTAATAAAAGTCCTCATTAATGAAATAATCCCTAGATTTGGACTCCCTCACTGTCTTCAAAATGATAACGGCCCTGCCTTCATAGCTGCAGTAACCCAAGGAATTTCCAGGGCGTTAGGAATACAGTATCATCTCCACTGTACATAAAGGCCTCCATCCTCAGGAAAAGTGGAAAAGATGAATGAAATTCTTAAAACACACCTAAAGAAACTAGAGCAGAAAACCCACCTTTTGTGTCCTTCTCTATAACCAATAGCACTCTTAAGGGCTCAAAACTCTCCTCAGAAAACAGGACTCAGCCCCTATGAGATGCTTTATGGATGGCCCTTTCTTACTAATTATCTCGTATTAGACAAGGAAACAGCAGATCTAACAAAAGATAAAGCCTCCTTGGCTAAATACCAACAGGCTCTTAGGACCTTACCTGAAGTACACCCTAGGGAAAAAGGGAAAGAGTAGCTCTGCCCTGGAGACTTGGTGCTTGTTAAGTCTCTCCCCTCAGGCTCTCCCCCTCTAGGCCCATCTTGGGAAGGACCATTTTCAGCTTTCTGCCAACCCCAACGGCAGTTAAGGTGGTGGAAATGGACTCGTGGATTCATCACACTCGGCTGAAGCCTTGGACACCTTCTGAAGAAAATCATAGGCCCTCCACTCCACAGCCTGAAGTTCCAGGAGACGATCCTTTGTACACCTGCGAGCCTTTAGAGGATCTACATCTGTTCTTCTGACCAGATCCCCAGGAAAGTACTCATAAGTCTAATTTACATCCTGGCATTAACAGGACTATCACTCTTAACTTTGCTATCTGTAACCAGACTCTCGAACCCCAATTATTCCTTTCACAGTTTTGGCGGGGGGGCGGTGGAAAAATAGGAGAACTTGGCACTGGCATTAAAAAAGTTACTACCCTTACTCAGTTACTATAAGCTATCTCAGGAGTTAAAATAATAACATGAAAAAGGTTGCTGATTCCCTCTGCAAAGGCAGCTCACTCTGCAGAAACAGCTTAACTCTTTAGCTGCCGTAGCTCTTCAAAGCAGAAGGACCCTAAATCTGCTAACAGCAGAGAGAGAAGGAACCTGTCTCTTTCTAGGGAAAGAATGCTTCCACTTTATAAACCAATTGAGTGTTGCCTTAAACAAAGTTGAAAAACTCAGGGACCAAATCAAACACAGGGCCAAAGACCTTCAAGAAACAGAATCATTGGGCTTGTTTAACAAATGGCTGTCCTGGCTCTACCCTCTCCTAGGCCTGTTTATAACCATTCTATTATTGCTGCCCTCTGGGCTTCTCATATTTAACCTTCTTGTCAAATTTGTTTCTTCTAGAATTAAAGCCATAAGCCCACAAAAGATCCTGCAAAAGGAACCTGGATGTCCTTGGCTCATGAGTTCTATCGTGGATCTCTGGATCAACCAGCACCCCTGGAAGACTCCCCTCTGGAGGAAACCTCAACTGCAGGACCCCTTCTACACCCTAATTCGGCAGTAAGTAGCTAAAGAGCAATCAATGCCTGTGTCTCAACAGCAGTTGGACTTTCCTGTTCAGACGGGGGACTGAGGGACCGTGTTAAGGAAAATCAAGTCTATAAGGGGTGTGATTTCAAAGGCAAGAGCTTCCCAGCACCATGCCTCCATCCACCTCCTCATCCAGGAACCTACAGTTCTTTGTCTAACTTTCCCAGGCTCCAGCTAGGTAAAATTTCAGGTGTCCTCCTTTGTTTAAAAAAGCCCCCCAAAAAGCTCTGGGAGGAAGGGCCTCTGTTCTGGGCCAGATAGCCAAACCAGCATTCAAGTCAAAGGTCAATCACTCCAGAGGAAGTTTGAAAGAATTCGTCTCATTGGACAAGAACATGAATGGGGCGGGAATAACTTCAAAGTTAAAACTCCACTGCACCCTCCCTGCTCAGATTTCCTTCTCTGGAATCCCCTTCCACAAACAACATGGGAGCTGTCTTTTCTTCTCTATCATGCAGATATCCCCTTCAGATTCCCTTCTCATGGCAGAGTGGGAGCTTTCTCTCTCTCTCTCTGCCTAATAAATTGCTTTCTGCTAAACTCTTTGGGTCCGATATTTACTTGAATGGTAAGTTCATCGTTCCGCCAGGGCCCTCTTCCCCATTCCTGGAGCAAGGGGGCCCAAGAACCTCAGACTTATCAGACAAGAAGCAGACGGGGAGGGAGTTGAGTGCATCCCCCTCCCAATCAGGGAAGTGGGAACGTCTTCAGGACACCTCTTTGCTCTCCCTTGCATCCCACAACCCAGTTACACTACCTTATAATATTTTAAGTAAAAAAATTTGAGAAGATCACAGAAGTGGGAAGGTCATTCTCACCTTCCCATAATCTTTCCCTGAAGCAGATCATAAAAGCTAGAAAGGATTTTCTGACCTCCTCCTGAAGCAGATCATAAGACCTTCATCTGGAAAGTGGCCTCCCTCCACCTGGAGGAAGAGAGCATTCTTATCTGTGAAGACACAAGGACACAGAGAATAATCTTCATGAGACACAGGCCTTGCTAAGCTTCCCTCAGTTTACTACCATTAGATCATATTTTGTTTCCAATCAGACTTCTCCATGACTATCCACCTTTTCATCAGACTTAGCCAAAAAAACCATAGGTTTTCCCATTTTTTCATATCTTAATTTCCTAATGACAGCAGCATCTATAGAGTAAATGATTACAGAGCCGTTATTACAATTTTAATATAGTTATTTTAACAGTTTCTTGCCAGAAACCTAATAATTGTAGTGACTTGAAAACCTTCTGGGTGATTGACAGTTCTTCCCTCTTTGATTCATTGTATTGTTAATTGTTAGTAACGATTTTTCCTGCAAGCTGGAAAAAAAGAACTAAAACCTCAAACTCAACATAAGTAACCAAGAAATATTTATATTTTCCTATAAGTAGAAATCTTAAAAATCATATTTAGATCGTACAATTCAGAAGAGCAACAAAATTTCATGAGGAAGGCAGTTTCAATTATTAGCTCTGCTGAACTGAACATATTCACTCCCCTGTGGTCACAAAATGGCTGTTCCATTTTATAACATGTTCCTCCTCTTTTCTCTGTTGCTGTGTTGGGAATCACACCCAACACAGCAACATACAGAGAAAGAGGAGGAACATGTTATAGGCCTATGCCTGTACTCACTCCTGGTGAGGGTGATATGGTTTGGCTATGCATCCCCACCCAGATCTCATGTTGAATTGTGATTCTGAGTGTTGGGTGGGACCTGGTGGAAGGTGATTGGATTATGGGGGCAGATTTCCCCTTGCTGTTGTCATGGAGTTCTCACATGATCTGGTTGTTTAGAAGTGTGTAGCACTTCCCCTTTTCTTTCTTTCTCTCTCTTTCTTTCTTTCTCTTTCTTTCTTTTTCTTTCTTTCTTTCTCTTTCTCTTTCTTTCTTCTGTTTTCTTTCTCTCTCTCTCTCTCTTTCTCTTTTTTTTTTTTGAGATTGAGCCTTAGTCTGTCACCAGGCTGGAGTGCAGTGGCGCAATCTTGGCTCACTGCAATCTCCACCTCCTGGGTTCAAGTGATTCCCCTGCCTCAGCCTCCCGAGTAGCTGGGACTACAGGCACACACCACCACGCTCGGCTAATTTTTTGTATTTTAGTAGAAATGGAGTTTCACCATACTGGCAAGAATGGTCTCAATCTCCTGACCTCATGATCTACCTGCCTTGGCCTCCAAACTCCTGGGATTACAGGCGTGAGCCACCGCATCCAGCCCCCCTTTGCTTTCTTACTCCTGCTCCAGCCCTGTAGGAGACGCCAGCTTCCTCTTCACCTTCTGTCATGATTGTAAGTTTTCTGAGGCCTCCCCGGCCATGCTTCCTATACATACTATGCAACAGTGAACCATTTAAACCCATTTTCTATATAAATTATCCAGTTTCAGGTAGTTCTTTATAGCAGTGTGAGGACGGACTAATGCAGAGGGGAATGGGACAATCATGACTAGTTTATTCTAATAATGTTTCACTGACTGCCTATGGCTGGGGCTGCTGCCTCACCCTATACTCCACTGCAGCACCTAGCTCTGATGAAGAGGTAGGTGTGTCCTGGAAAAGAGCAAACGTTGTAAATAGCTGGTGTCTGCTACATCCAACAACAGCAGCATGCTTTCTTGATGTTCAGCACCCTACGTGGGAACACACCCCATGTGTTCCCATGTAGGGGAACGCCACTCCCAAAAAGTTCATCTTGCAAACTATGAAGGTTCCCTTTCTGAAGATATGCTCTGATACAGATTCTATGAGGTATTGTGCCAAGGATACAAAAGGATTACATAATATTAATTTATTCATTAAACCATCATGTATTATACAATTGTTGTAATAATGTTGAGGTGCTTGGTTTAAGGTAGTTTATGAACTAATGTGGAGAACAGGCATAGAAATTGTCTTAGTCTGTTCTTGCTGCCATAACAAAATGCCATAAATGTGGTTCCTTACATATAGCAGAAATTTTTTTCTCACACTTCTGGAGGCTGAAAAGTCCAAGATCAAGGCACCAGTAGATTCAATGTCTGGTGAGAGCCTGCTTTGTGGTTCAGAGATAAAGCCTTCTAGCTGTGTCCTCACATGGCAGAAGGTACAAACAAACTCCCTTGGGCCTACAGTATAAAGGCACTAGTCCCATTTGTGAGGGCTCCAGCCACATGACCTAATCCCCTCCCCAAAGCCCCTCCTCCTAATGTTGTTACCTTGGGTATTAGGATTTCAGCGTATGAATTTGGCAGGGAAACAAATATTCAGACCATAGCAGAAACAAATAATGATTTTGTTTTACCAATTACTATTAATAACATAACCATAAATTTTTATGAAATAATAATAACCAATGCTTATAGTGTTTTCATTATTTTACTTTACATAAAATAATGTATTTAATTCTTTCAACAACTGTTAGATAGATACTATTATTATCTCCATGTTACAGAGGAAAAAACTGAAGATCATGAGGGAAGATGTTCTCTTTCTGGGTCCACGAAGGGGCGTAGTTTCAGGGGCAAAAATTTCCCAGTGCCATGCCCCCCTGCCATCTCTCTCCATCCAGGAGATTTAACGGTTTATGTTTTTATTTCCCGGGAAGAAACTAAGAATCAATAACCCCAGCGAAAGTTTAAAGGAACTCCTTTCATTGGCCAGAAGAACTTGGGAAGGTGGGAATTTCTCCCATGATAAATTCCCCTGCTCCTTTACCCAGCTGGACTTCCAGCTCTCTGGAATCCTCTCCCACATGGTGGGAGCTCACTTTCCCCTGTGGGATTTCCCCTCTGGAATCCCCTTCTACACTCTTCATGGAAGTCTTCTCCTTTTCCTTCTCTTTTCTCTACCTAAATAAAATCACCTTTCTACAACACTTCTTGGGTCTGATATTTACTTTTATGAGCACACAGCACACCTGCAGTGGTCCCATCACTTATTCATTAAGAGATTGGAGACCAAGAACCCACAGCATTCTCTTGGGGGAGCTGTGCCTCACCAACACCCAAGAAAAAGACCCGGTTACAATCAGAGGCATAATCATTTGGCCAAAGAAGCACAATAACTTGCCCAAGTTATATCATTTGTAAATAAAAGAGCTAAATCTGAATGTAGGTGGTTTGATTCCAAAGTCCACCATTATTAGCTACTACAGTGTAAGCTTTCTCTGCGGATAACAAAGCTTTTGTGTCAATCAAGACGGTGACATAAAACACAGGGGATTGAAGAACCCTAGCACATGAAATTCAATAAAGAGGCAATGTTCAGTTCACGGAGGTTCTAGTCTGCCTTCCTGAGAATGCAGAAATATTATTATTCTTCACTTAAAAATCTACTTGTACAGGAAATGATACTTTGAAACCTGAGGTCAAATATATCCAGTCACATCATAGGTCAGCCTTAAGGAGTCAGGCGGTTGCTTGAGCTCCTCTCCAGGCGTGGGCCTGGTGAAATAGTAAGAGAGAACACAGAGCCAGGGGCAATGCATATGAAAGGCATCCCTTCTGGTCACCACTAAATTGTAACTGTAATAGGTCTGTTTTCCAATGGATGTGGCGAATCAATTTGCAGAGACACCAGGTTACAGCAGAAAAAGATGTTTACTTGTACAGCCACCGAATGAGGAGATGGGAGGAAACCTCAAATCTGTCTCCCTGAGGAATCTGGGGCAAGTGTTTTTAAGGACTTTGGAGTGGACCAAAATGTGGAGATTGTTGATTGGTCAGTGAGTGCAGGGTAAAGTCATGGGACAAGGAGATGAAGGAATGATTCTCATGCTGATTTGGTCCTCTGTGGGCATCACTGGAATCCAGGTCTTAAAACATCTTAAGCCATTCTTAAATAAAAGTCTTATGATTCTGATGTCAGAGATCCTATTTAGAAGAGTAACAGAGTGCTAATTAATTATTAAACAGAAATTCTATCCTATTCTAACATCGAAATGCTATCTACAGAAACAATGGGGATGCAAATGGTTAGCATCTAGTGCCACCTGACTTTCAGTAATAAGCAAGTGGGCCAAAGTATAGCCGGATTAGTGCTTAATTGAAACTCTATTTCTGTCCAGAGTTCCTGTAAACACTATGAGGAGGCCACTGCTCTCACCTGGATCTTGACACTTCCACAAACTGCTAGGATGATAAACCCAGGCCTTTTTCATCTCGGGACTCATAGTCTCTCTTCCTTCTGCTCTTGCATCCTGCAAAGTCTTCCTACTCTAAGAGACAAGCCCCATTCTTCTTCTTGCTTTTCTAAGACAGTCTGGTTATATTTTTGAATCATTTTTTTCATTTTATTTCTATAAAAAATTATTAGAAATTTCCTGAATTACTCAGCATTTTAAAAACAAATCCAGAAAGATTTGCAGATCCCTGCCAGGTGCCTTCCCTGAAGAGGTACAGTACAGAGCAGTTCTTCCCACTTAATCCAGGAGAAGACTGGGAAAATAGAAGGAAAACAACATAAAGCAAAGCCACACAACTTTTTTCTTACAGCACTGGGCAGTGATCAAAAAGTTTTAAGCTGATGACTAATATGATTACATTGGGGTTTGAGAGAAAAATGTAAGGACAGCATGGAAAAGATCTTCTTAGAAGCAGGGAGACCATGAGTAAGGAAGCCGTTAGAATAATCCAGAACAGAGGTAACTTATAGAATGTTATTAATGATTGAGAGTAAGGACTGGTCAAGAGAGATTAAAGGAGCATCTAACTTTCACAGGGCTTACAATTTATTTAACGAGACTATAAGCATGACAGCTAAATTTACTGAGCTCTTATTCCATGCCAGTTTCTCTTGGTAAGTGCTTTATGTGCAATAATTTTTAAAAATCTCATTATTAATGTTCATATTGATTATAAGTTGAAATAGAAATATTTTGCATATATTGGGTTAAACAAACTATACTATCAAAATTAGTTTATCTGTTCTAAAATCTTTTAATGTGGCTATTATAGTTTTAAAATTGTGTATATGACACATATTTGTGGTTTTCATTTCTTTTCTATTGAACAGCACTGATATAGAATACACAGTTCAGTCCTATTTTTAATTTGGTTCATTCTCTTGACTACAAGAAAGCTTTTCAATCTTTGGAAAACAAAATTTAAAAATCTTGTCCTCAACTCTTCCTCTCTCATCAAGCAGTTGCTTGATTTTTAGAAAACTTACTTGCCACCTCTTAAATAAAGGGGATAAGAATGTTTCACTTTTATTGAGAGCCTTCTATGTGTGACCATTGGGGTTAGACACTTCATATGTCTTACTAATTCTCATGACAACTGGATCATTGCTGTTAGTCACTCCAACCTACATATGAGGAAACTGAGGCACCAAGAAAGTAATTATTTTAAACAGGATCTCACAGAAATAAGTATGTATGAGGTAATATTGCAAAAGTCCCTGAAGGGATATATGGTTCCAAAACCCATCCAAAATTTTTCAGATTCATGATGTTACTCTTTGGCAGAAACATCCTATATTTCCTATTTTAATTTATTGTCACTTATTCAATTTTCCACATGAAGTTTTTTTCTTGTATCTTTACTATTTTAATGCTGTAAATTTTTAGATGTCATATCACTTAAGCTGCTACACTTTTGTTAGAGTTAACCACACCCTTAAATTTTTCTCCTTCTTTGACTTCAGAAACATTTCTACCACTTGTAAGGGCAGTTATTGACTCGCCTCCTATGTAACCATACACTCTTATCTTTTATTAAGGCATTGGCTACACTACATTATAAGTTATTTATCTGTACTCCTTATGTTGACCTGCTTGAGTATGCATTGTATTTTAATCATATTAATATCCTAAGAATCTACTGTAGTATCTGAAAACACAGCAAACATTTGATAAATGGTAGTTGAATCGGAATGAAAGGATGTTCATATTCAATTGATAGTATCTATGACTTCCTAAATAGGAAGGAAAAAAGATTAGTCAAAAATAGTTCACAGTTTTAAATCTCCATTATTAGAATGGAAGAGTATTTTACAGAGAAGTTGACAGGGATGCTTTAATCGAGAGAGAAGATAATGTTTTATAATGAATGCACAGCATCAGCAGTAATGACGAGACATACAAATGAGCATACAAGCCTGCTACCGTCTGGGTTCAGAAGTTCTGTTGTCAAATATATCTGGATGGATGTCAAGGCGTAAGAAGCCACAAATAATAGGTGAAATGTCAATGTGTCTGCTATGGGCTTGCATTAAAAAAAAAAAAAAAGAACATTACTGGTTTTCTTTCATATGATGTTCATAGAAATTCTATGATATAGGTGTCACTATCCTTATTTTACAAATGAGGATAACTTAATGTAAGTTTCCAAGGTTACACAGCTATAAGTGTCAGAGCCAGCATTTAAATTCAATCTTGTTCCCTGAAGTGTCCCAATTCACTGCAGAGCATAAGAACTGAAAAACCTGGGCTTGATCAAACCATTCTTGCAGCCACATTTTTTGACCACTTTTGTTCATTAGAAGAATTGAAGGACAGAAACATTTTGCATGGCTCCCCATTCCTATCTACTGCTAATCACACTTGCTGGGAGTAGCCTCTTTATCATTTTGCTGAATATCATCTTTTCAGAGGATTAGCAACTTACTTTTCGTTATTTATTTAAAAAAACGTGAATTAAAATGTTTTCTATTATCAGTGAATGCCTAATATTTTCTAGTAAATGTAAAAATGTATGTAATTTCCATAACTGATGGTTTCCAACTTCATGCTATTATAATACTATGAAAATCATTAATGTACATACATATTTGCACACGTATGTGTCTATGAGATAAAGTCTTAGAGGTTGTATTTCCAGGCCAACTGGATAGAAACTTTAAATTATTTAAATTATGGCAGATACTACCAATTTACCTTCCTTTAAAATCTGTGTCAATGTATAATCCCACCAACGGTGGATGACAATTTCTGTAGGCATACTTTTAAAGATCCCGTCTTATTCTTTTAAACTCATCTTGAGGGTTATTTTACGCAGGACCCCTTCCTGGTAAACTTTTTTTGAGGAGATCCCTATATAAACATTTTGAGTCACCGCATATCAACACGTTATTCCTATTCTGACAGCCCAATCTCATGCTATCTTGGAAAAAAATATTTTGCAGACTAATAGAAATAATCTGCTCACTGGGTGAGTTTTTTGAACCAGAACCTAACTATAGGGCCTTGACTAATCCCCATAGGCTCAATCTGGAGCCCTAGGAGCATCTGATCACCACGAAAAGTAAAGGGTCAAACAGCACTTCAAAAAGGAGAAGCAGGGATAAGAGCCCACAAGGGTCCTTGTCCAGATGAGAGCAGCTTATCCAAAAGGCACTGTGACTCACAGCCAGCCTAGTCCTTAGAAGGAATCTTACAAAATTATAAAAAAGGCACTCCAAAATGTGAGGTTTCCTGTGAAGTAGAGTGGGTCAGTTACCCCCTAGGCCAGTATTTGCCAGGATAAAAGTGTGTTATTGACTATGGCAATTAGCAGTGAAGTCATGGGAATGAATTCAATCTTTGGGGAAAAAAGTGAAAATAAGTGCTCTAAGGCAATTCTGCCTCAGCCTCCAGAGCAGCTGGGACTACAGGCATGCACCACCACGTCCAGCTAATTTTTGTATTTTTAGTAGAGATGGGTTTTCACCATGTTGGCCAGGATGGTCTCCATCTCTTGACCTCGTGATCTGCCCACCTAAGCTTCCCAAAGTCACTAGTCTTACTATTTATTACAAAAGTGACAAGAAATGTTGATCTAGCAGGGAAAATAGAAAAAAATGCCATGGAAGTTTGAGTTTCTAGAAGTAAAAATTTTATCATCTGTTATATTATACTTTATTAATAGTTGTCTATTTACTTTCAGATAATGTCAAAAGTTATGAAATTCATTTCATTTAAACCGACTTTCTCTCACTCAGACTCCCATGACTAAGGTCGAAGGCTCTGATGGGTGGAACACAGCATAGGTCTAGGCCCTCTCCAGGAAGTCTGACTTATTTACCCATTATCTTATTCAGTTTGAAATTATATATTGAGGCAGAGATTACATATTGATAATAATGGCATGATAATGGCTTAGTCAGCTCTGACTGCCATAACAAAATATCGTGGACTGAATGGCTTAAGCAATAGGAGTATAGTCTTACAGTTCCAGAGACTGAAAGTCCAAGATCAAAGTGTCATCAGGGTCACTTTCTGCTTAAGGACTTCTCGGGGTGCAGGTGGCCACCTTCTCACTCTGTCCTCACATGATTTTTTCTCTCTCTTTTTCTCTTCTTACTACTGATCTCATCATAAGGGCCCTATCCTCATGACCTCAGCTAACTCTAATTACCTCCCAAAGACCTCATCTCCAAATGCCAGCACACTGGGGCTTAGGGCTTCAACATATAAATTTTTGAGGGACACAAACCTTCTGTCTGTAGCAAATGGATAATGTTATGTGTTGACTTTGCTGGACCATGATGCCCCAATATTTGTCAAACGTTATTCTGGATGTTTCTGTGAAAGGCTTTTTCAGATGATAGCAACCTTTAAATCATTGGACTTAGAGTTCAGTAGATTACCCCACATAATGTGGGTGGGCCTCATTCAATCAGTTGAAGGCTTAAGAGAGCAAAGACTGATTTTCCCCAAACAAAAAAGAATTCTGCCAGCAGGCTGAGTTTGGACTCCAACTGCACTTCTTTCAAGGGCCTCTATCCTGGGCTACCCTGCAGAGTTTTGACTTGCCAAGTTTCACAACTGTGTGAACCAGTTTTTAAAAATCTCTCTCTCATGCACACACATACGAAAATACTGTCCATTCTGTTTATCTGGGGAGAATACTGACTAACAAAAACAGCTAATATCTGTTGAGCATTTGTCATGTAACAATTACTTTTCTAATTATCTTACAACTACTACCTCATTTAATTATTATAGCAACCAAGAGGTGGTTAGATAGTGGTTAATGCCAGCTGCACTTTACAGAAGAGGAAAAGGAGGCATTCCCAGATTAATTGGCCAAAATTGCACTGATTGTGGCAAATTTTATGTATAAACTAAGGCAGTCTGGTATTAAAGTCCATACACATAATCACTGTTTCATCACTTGCCAAAATACAGGGTATCAGAGGAGACATATTATCAAATCTTTCTAAAATGGACACTGGTCAAGTAGAACAATTTTCATATTGCAATTAGAAAATGTCTATTTGGGAAAATATTTATGTTGTTAAGTAAGTAATAGGAAAATGAGGTTTTGTGCTGTGCTGAGAATGCAATCAGCCTCATTCAAGACTTGAAAGTTCATAGCCTGAATTGAGTTGATTACAAGCAAGATTCACAACACTCATAAAACAATCAAATCACTCCATTTCTCGTAGATGTTTTCTTATTTAACTGAACTGTAAGTGACATCTTAAGGGCAGATGACATTTCAAATTATTATTTTTTCTCTTGCTTATGCCTCCTTGAATCGTGTTGTAGGCCAGCAAATGGGTCTCTATAACACTGAAAGAGTAAGTGACCTTATTTTAAGCTTTGACCTTGCCTGCAATGTCTTCCCTGTTGATTTGTTAGCTGTGAGTGTGGTATATTGTTTCAGTATAGCAAGGTCTTTGAAGCTCCATTTTTTTGCCACTACTTCCCTCCCTAATGATTTCAAGCTGTTCAAAGAACCACTTTGAAACCCAGGCAAGAGCCACATGTTTTCTAGTAAAGCTGATTTAAAACAAGTCTAAAATAATTCTTACATTTAGGGGACTAAGGGTGCTAGAAATAATGAACAGAGCACACTCCTTCAAAATCCCCTCCCTGCTTGATCACTCAGAAATGGGTTTGCTCTTCATTATATGTAGGAAGAAAACAACACAGACTTCTGATATTTATAACAAAGCAATAGATGTAATACATGTTTTACCAGGATTTAAAAGCAGAGCAAATGAAATTTTATAATATGCAAACTGTTTCAGGGCAAATATGATGCCAGCAAAGAGATAAAATCATTTTTATTGGTATTGATTTTTTTCTTATAATGTAGGGAAGCCTAGAAGGCAATATATTTGTTTCTTTAAAAGATGCAATAAAATCAGAATTTAATTTGTGTAGACAGTCTTAAACATATTGGGGCAATAGGGAGATCAATGTCATATTATTTTTATTTAATACTTACTAAATAACAACTATGTCTAATAAATGCTTTCAAAGCAGATTTCCCAGTGCCTAGATTTTGTTATAAGAACCCATCAATTAGGGTCATATGTTACAAGAAGATGACTTTTCTATCAGTTCTATAATCTAGACACTATTTCTTATACAGGTATCTGTAGCAGTACATAAATAACACTATGCCCTACCCATAGTGGGTGTTCAATAAATATTCCCTAAATGCATGACATTAGATAAAATCAAGAACATACTTTCTTTTAAAGCCATAGACTAGAAGGTGCTCACACTAGAAATATGTAAAATTAGAAGCAGAAAAAAAATTTTAAAAACATTTTTAAATTAACAAATGTTTATCATTAATCTCTAAATGAAGTATCTAAGATTAGTCAGAATTACTTTACCTTAGGATCACCAATTAATTGTAGGAAAGGGTAGGATAGGAATTATAATTGGTTAATTGTCATGGAGAAAAGTTTACTCATGAGAGGGAGAAGATTTAAGACAGACATCAGAAAGAAGAATGCATGAATTAATGGAGATATATATGCTGCAAGCAATGGTAGCATATAAAGGGTGTATTTGTTTCATATTGCTGCTGTAACAAATTATAGCAACTTAAAACAAAATAGAATTTATTATCTCACGGTTTTGTAGATCCGAAGTCAGAAGTTGGTATATCCGAGCTAAAATCAGCAAGGCAGCATTTTTTCCAGTGGCTGTTCTTTGCCTTTTTCAGCTTTGGAGGCTGTCCACATTATTGGCACATGATGCCCTTTCATCTGCAAATCCATCAGTGGTTTGAAGTTTGCAACATAAATAAAAGACAAATAAAACTTTTTAATTGGTAGAACTCTCACAGGTTATCTGATAGTAGCACTGAAATTGTATCTCTAAAGAAAAGGGGGATTTGTGCACCCAGTTCTGTCTGTTTCATCTGTTTATCTTCTGTCTCTTCTATCTAAAGGTCTGGCACATAATAGGTATGCAATAAATAGTTCTGGAATGATGACTTGATGAGAATAAAACCTTTTCTTTTGGACCATAGATAGGCAGAATGTGACGAGATGTCTCCAGGTAACCAGAGTCTCCAACATATTATGAGTGCTTGCCTCAAGTCGGAAAGGGAGAAGCCAACTGTCTCAGTCTATTTGGACTGCTATAACAAAACACCACAAATTAGGTAACTTGTAAACATCGAAAGTTTGTTTCTCACTATTCTGGGGCTGGAAAGCCTAAGACCAATGCAGATTCCACGTGTGGTGAAAGTCTAATCTTTGGCTCATAGATGACACCTTCTTGCTGTGTCCTTACATGAGGGGAAGGGTGAAGGATTTTTCTCAAGCCCCGTCCCAGGCCTGTTTATAAGGGCACTAATCTCATTCATAAGGTCTCTGCCCCCATGACCTAATCATTTCCCAAGTACCTTACCTACTAATTTGATCATCTTGGGAGTTAGGATTTCAACATGTGAATTTGCAGGGGACACAGTCAGACCATAGCATCATTGTTTTGTTCAAGAGAAGCTGAACAAAAGATGTGTCAAGAAAAAGATAACCTTGTTTTGGTCTCCACATGCTATGGCTTAAAATTTTGTTTCCTCCCAAATAATGTATGTTGAAACCTAACGCTTCAAAGTGATAATATTAAGTGGAGAGGCTTGGGGAAGTGATTGGGTCACAAACTGGATTAGTGTTTTTGTAAAAGAGGCCTGAGACAGCTCGTTCATTCATATCAAGACACACAGAAGGTACCATCTATGAGGAAGGAGCCCTCAGCAGACACCTAATCTTCTGAAAGCTTAAACTTAGACTTCCTAGCCTCCAGACCTGTGAGAAATAAATTCCTATTGTTTATAAATTACCCAGTTTAAAATATTTTATTATGGCAGCTTGAATGGCCTAAGACTCTGGCTCTAAGCTTCTCTGAAATCAGCCTGATTGCAGAGCTCTCAACTACCAAATTCAGTGTACCAGTAAGTTATATTTTGTGCCTGTATTTGTTGAGTTATTGTCTGTATAACAGAAAGAGTCTTGGTAATACATCCATCATTGCCCTATCATGTCTCTTTCCTTTTCCTGAAATTAACTCTAGTTTTCCATTTCACTATGTTAAGAATACATAGACACTTGTCAGTTAGAAATAAACCTAGTGTTTTCCTCCTTGTGTGATGTACTGAAATTTTTTACATAAATATTAAATATAAGAAAAGGAAAAGGGGAAGTCTATGCCCTCTTATTTCATCCTTACAAGCTTCGTCGAATGCCCTGAACATGTAGGAATGTGCTCATTTGCATGGCTGCTACTGTGGTATATAATGGTGATTTAAAATGAGACAGGGAAAAACCTGGATGAGATCCAAGTTCGAATTTCAGAAGAGGGATTGCTTGAAATTAAATCCCCAAGCCTAAGTGTCTCTTAGATTTTAATTATGCTTCTTGGTGAAAAGCACCTGAATGTTTTCAGACCTCAATCAGTCACATGCTAGTCATGTCCACGAAAAAAAAAATCATATTGAATGTTATTCTTGATAATAAACTTTATATTTTCTAAATATTATATTCTTGAAAATGTAATAAACTTTATATTTTATAAATCCCCCTGTAAATACATCAGCACTTCAGCTTCTACTCTTTTTGTTTTTTCATCACCCCCAAGCACCAAGGTCAATAAAACATTTGGAAGAAATGAATATGCTGTATATATCCAGAGATATACTGTATGCATCTGAACAACAGACTTGTAGTGTACCATTTTATTGAACTCTTATTTCATTTCAAAAGCTGAGAAGAAAAGAGAACCACCACAGATCTATCAAGCACGCAGGCTTTAATATTTACTTTAGCCATAAACAGCAAGTGACATGATGAGGGCTTACTACCACAGTAGAAACTCAGGTTGTCAGTACCAGAAAATGAAATTTTTATTTATGGAAGTTGTAAGCTCTAGAAATGATATGTATTATTTTTCTGTTCTTGCTGATTTATAGATTAAATGAATTAGCAGTCACTAAGTTGCAGCTTCATTTTTTTTCTCCTTAGAAACCAAGATTTTAAAGATGTTTAGGTAAAAAGTTTTTCAAAAGACAAGACATAAACTGAACAAGTGCCTAAAATTTTTTAGAAAAAATAATGGAATTAGGAAGATTATAGACTTACCGAGAGGTATTGCTATTATGCATTGGTTTCCAAAAGATGGATAACATTAAATAGTCCTTTCTCATGCATAATAAGTGACATAAATGTATTTTCTTTGTAGAAATAGAAGATTGGCATCCATTTCATGAGTCTCTGGAATTGAAAACAATATTCCTAGGTTACAATGCCTATATTATCCCCATTTTTAAACAGACAATTTTAACTTTAATTTAGTATCCATCTTCTTTAAATGAGAGAAGAGAACAAAGCCATAAACATATGCCAGTTTTTTTTACTTTGAAGCTCTTTTTATTGCACCATTCTGGCTCCGTATCTTATTTGTACAAAATAAACATCTAAAGCCATTTTAACTAACAAACGTGATTGAGAAACACTAGGAGAAATTATGTTCATTCTTACTCAAGTTATAAATTTTAGTGTATTTGTGGGTTTTCTTATCTAATGTTTCTTAGCAATGCCATTTGGAGATGATGCATTTCTTTCTTTCACTTAATTTCTTAATGAGAGAGCAGGGTAGGGAGCTTCTCCTATATGCTAGGCACTGTTAAAAGAATTGGAGATCGAGCGCTGAGTAAGTGAAAGAGATTTTTTTTTCTTCACAAAGTACATTGACTAGAGGAGGTAATAATAAATACGTAAACAAATAAACAATATGGTCACCAATTATAATAAGTATCATGAAACAAATGACCTGGGAGATTTATCAGAAAGTAAGTAGTTAAGGAATCAACAATGCTAAATGAGATGGAATTATAAGAGAAATTCTCACTGGATAGGTGACATTAAAGCTCATTTATGAAGAATGAAAACGGGCCAAACATATGAGGAAGAGGAAGAAAACAGCTGACGTAGAGGAAACAGCAAATGCAAAGGCTTTCACGTGGGCCAAAGCTTGGTAAATTTATAGACGTAAAAGACTAATTTGAATGACTGTAATACATAAAGAAGATGTGATGAGAAGAAATCAAAGAGATAGGCTTCAGCCAGATATCTGCGTTACAGCCATAATAATGTGTTTCAATCTTTTTCTAAGAATGGAAAAAGTAAAATCAGTCCAGAAAACAAAGTTATAAATAGAAATAAAAGGATATTAAGCAGAAGAACAATATCTGGCTATTTATTATTTTTAAAATATAGAGATGGATGTTTACTATGTTGCCTAGGCTGGTCTTGAACTCACAGCCTCCAACAATCACTTTGGTGTCCTGAAGTGCTAGGATTGTAGTTGTAAGTGCCCAGCCTCTCCTTTACTATTTAAAGGTAATTCTAGAGATCTGTTTCACAACAATGTGAATATATTACTACTGAGCTATACACTTAAAATAATTAAGATGGTGAGAATATATACATAATATTTTTCTGGTTTAGAAATTCTGCCTAAATACAGAAAATATTACACCTTTTTAAAAAAAACACTCTGTTGTTTGGATAATAGACTCAGGGAGAATGAGTGGAAATAGGGAGATATATCATTGCAGAGATCCGGAAAAGAAATGACAGTGACCTGGATTAGAGTGGTGACATAGACGGAAGTGAATGAAACTATTTTGGAAAGAAAAAAAACTAACCATTAAAGATATCTGATGAATGGAGTGATAAGGAAAAGGGAGGAATGTATGTTAACATCTATTCAAAATATTGTCACAAAGGATAAAACATGGTGAGATGGTGAGGTTACTCTCATAGATCAAATAACTGTAAAGAGATATGACAACAAGAGGCACCTTGAATTGCACACTAGATCAAAAGCAAAAAAGAAGGGGATTCCTAGCAATGGCAAGAAGTTGGCAAATCTCTCACAAAAAGCTTATAAAACTTGATTTGGTTTTTAAAACAACCATTTCGGGACTATGAAAATCAGCCATAAACAAACAATTAATTGAGACCCATTTATTCATGAAAAATTGCTACACTTTTGGAAAGAACAGTGGGAATCTGTGGCTTCTTGCCTGGTGTTGCTGCCATCCTCCTGCAAGCCCAGTGAGTGATGTAGTTCTAACAGGATGGGGCTAACTATAAAAAATAGCAGCTTTACTGCTGGATGAAGTTGATTTGATTGCATCCAGAGAAGGAGGGATTCACACCTACAGGACTTGTCAGTAAAAGGAGAAAATTTGCTAGTAAAATGGCGAAAGCACACAGCTATACAAGCTGGAGGTTTTGGAGTTGTTTGGGATCAACAAAAGATCAGTGCTTGGACAGACACTTAACAGGAAGATCCTGAAAATGGAAGAGCCATAGATGAGTTTGATAGGCTATCCTTGTATCTTTGGCTGACTGGGAGGCTGTGTACATGTACAGAGAAGACCTGAGAAGGCCCATGCTCTCCCCACAATGCTGACTGACTGGGAATTTGTTTACAAGTCACCCAGGGACAGGAAAGATACAAGAAGTTTCCAAAAAATGTGCTCCCTAATCCATACACAAATTTATTGCCAGAAGGTGGAAGGCTACTGGCTCAAGGTATTTGAACACAACTTCTGACCAAACATTAGTTAACTATTAAGACACACAGATATAGAGGTTACTCCTAAAAATCCGGGCTACAAAATAAAATTTAAAAAAATAATAAAGCTAAGTGGAGACATCAGCACCCATACACTTTTGGTAGCAAGATTCTGCAGATTAAATCCTGGCAAATTAATAAAAGAACAACAAAAACGCAACAACTAAAACAATCCTTAGAGAAGGAAAAATACTTAGAATTCATAATATATTATGAATTAGGTATCATAATATATTAAATAAAATATCTAGTTTTAACAAAAAAGAAATACGAGATATGCAAAGAAACAGGAAAACATGACCGATACTAGAGGAATAAAAAATCAATAGAACTTCACTGAGTGGGCCCAAATAGTGAATTAAACTGACAGACTTTGAATAAGCTATTATAAATTAATGCAAAGAACGAAAGAGAACTATGTTTAAAGAGCTGGAAAACAATTTGATGACAAGAGAGTTACTAGGTAGGAAATCTCAATTTAAAAAGCAGAAGTCATATTAAACAATCGAGTGGATATTCTCGAGTTGAAAAATACAATAACCAAAATAGAAAATATACCACATGGGCTTAATAGTAGATTTAAGACAGCAAAGAATCAACTAAAAAATATAGGTCAATAGAGCCAGCAAATGCTCCAAGAGCCACAAAACAGGGCAATAGAGCTAGGAAATGAAAAAAGCCACATCACACTGATAGTACAATCATCTGATCATGCCAAACAGATAATGGGGAAGGTGATTATGACAGTAATGCAAGAAGCCACTAAAGTAAGAGTGACCCTGCTTGTTCTGGATTCCTACTTATTAAGGTATTTTAAATAAGTGAAAAACCTGCTTCACTCACAGTGCTTTTCAGCAGTGCACAGTTGAAGATATTGCACTTGTGAAAGCTTTATGTAGTCCATGAATGAACAGTACAAAACAGGAACTAGTTAATTTTTATATTTCAAAAAGTCATAGATCCAGTGACAGGAGAACTCTGTGTACGAATTACCAACCTAGAGAGTTCAGTCAGTTTGGGAACTATCCAGCTAAACAAAAATCTGGATGCACTCAAAATCTTTTCAACACTGTGACAGAAGGCAAGAAGGAGCCAAAGAATATTTAGTTTTTCTCTATTATTTTATTTTATTTTATTTTATTTTACTTACTTTTAGAGATACAGGGTCTTGCTCTGTTGCTCAAGCTGGAGTACAGTGGAGTGATCATAGCTCCTATAGCCTCAAACTGCTGGGCTCAAGCTATCCTCCTGCCTCAGCTTCCCAGCTACTTGAGAATACAGGCATGCACCACTATGCCCCATGTCCAGCTAATTTTTGTATTATTTGTACAGACAGGGTCTCGCTCTGTTGCTCAGGCTGATTTTGAACTGCTGGCCTCAAGCAACCGTCCCACCTCAGCCTCCCAAAGCATTGAGATTACAGAGTAAGCCATCACGGCTGGCCCTTTTATTAATATTTTATTTTTAATTAATGCCTAATAATGGTACATATTTATGGAGAACAATTTAATGCTTCAATATATGGATACATATAATACATGCATATTAATGACTAAATCTGGTTAATTAGCATTTTCATCATGTCAAACATTTATCAGTTCTTTGTGGTGAGAACAAATTCCTCTAGTTAAGCTTTCGAAATACACAATATATTATTGTTAACTACAGTCATCTGTAAGATCAGAATCTATAACGTTGTACCCTTTGTCCAACTTCTTCCCATTTCTCCTCCCCTCTCCTTCCTCAGCCTCCGATAACCTATGTTCTACTCTCTACTTCTGTGAGCTCAGCTTTTTAAAATTTCGCCTATGAGTGAGACCATGCAGTGTTTATTTTTCTGTGCCTGGCTTATTTCACTTAAAATAGTATCATCCAGTTTCATCCATATTATTGCAAATAATGGAATTTTTGTAATGGCTAAATGGTATTCCACAGAGTATATATACACCACATTTTATTTATCCATCCATTCATTGATAGGACTTAGGTTGATTCATATCTTGATTATTATGAACAGTGCTGCAATAAACATGGGATTACAGATAACTCTTGGATATACTGATTTCATTTCCTTTCAATGTATACCCAGTAATGGAATTGGGTAGTTCTATTTTAATTTTTTGAGAAAGCTTCATACTGTTTTCCATGATAGTTGTAATAATTTACATTCCCAACAGTATAAGAGTTTCCTTTTCTCCACATTCATGCCAACAGTTGTTATCTTTTTACTTTTTTTGTAATAGCTATTCTAATTGGAGTGAAGTGGTATCTTATTATGATTTGGATTTGCATTCCTCCGGAAATTTTTTCTTTTCTAATTTTCATCACAATCCATTTCGAATTTCTCCACTGGTATTCATAAAATAGCTATTAAAATGTAGTGGCAAAACCCACAATTACTTTTGCATCAACCTAATAAAAATAAATGAGGTGAAAATGCTTTTTCTAAAAAAAATCAAAGTTTATATTTCTAGTTTCTTTTTTAGTTAACATACTTTGTTATTACACTGAGTATACTTAGCAATCTGTTGCATTATTTATAAGCTCATTATTTATAAGCCATTATTTATAAGTTCACTAGTTTAGAAGGGCTTTTTCCATTCAAAGGAATTTTTAATTTCCCTTAGAACCATTATTTTGATAGAAGAAATTTTTTGATATAATCAAAATATATGACCACATTAAGTAATATTTCTTTTTGATGGCATATAGTCAAAATTAGCTCATTTTTTATCACTAATATCAAAGGGAAATGTTCAATATCCTTGATTTTTTCACATTTTTTCACATTTAACTGTATCAATAAAAAACATTTAATGCAGAAAATACAAATTTAAAGTTTTGCATTATTTCTTTTATATCCTAGGTCCTATGCTAGATTAAATAGGCATGTGTTCTTAAAATATGACACATGAATGAGGTTATAGGACTTCTCACTTGTGCATTTGAAATGGGGAATTCCAGTTTTGTTGCTACTCATTAATGAACCATGGTAACTTAGATTTTCACTTAAGGAAACATTGAGCTATATATCTCAGTTTTCTTGCACCCAGAAAGAGCCTTGGAACATATTTCACCCTCAACTAATATTTGCATTGTACAAGCACAGGTTTTAGTGATGACCACAGCTCATCTTCTCAGGGCTCACAGTCTAGCGGGGGTAGTATATACAGGAGCTTCCATGGCTAACACAGAAGCGCATGGATGAAGGAAGGATTAAGGTATTATGCCAGAGAGATGAGATGATGCGAGAACTGAATCTTAAGAAAGGTCCCAAGCTAGTAGGTGAAAGATGTAGAAATGGTCTTTTAGGGAGAGTAAAGTCCTCAGAGTGCAAGAGAAAGGAGCATGACCAGCGGGTCTGGAAGCAGGTGAGGATTGCTGCAACAATTTGAACAGGGGTAGAACCAAGGTAGAGAAATAGACAATAGCTATATTGTAAATAATGGTAGATTATTTGAAGTTTTTGAAGAAAATAATATAATTAGACTTGCATTTCAATACAAGTAATAGCATAATTGTAGAGAATGGACTGGAAGAGGACATATTAGGGGTAGAAAGACAGAAACCTATTCAAAGACTGGTCCTAAGAGCCAAACTGAGATAAACAGAGAAGATGAAAAGAAGTTAGAAGATATTCCAAAATGGAATTCTCAGGGCTAGGTGCCATGGTAGATGCTGAAAAGGAAAGCGTCTGAGAGTGTCTAGGTCTTTGGCATATGGATATAGATGGTACCAGTTAAAATGGGAGGGTTCATGGAGAGTACTTTAGAGGATGGCTCCTATATCAGCAGCTCTGTGATAGAGTCCAAGCCATCTTTCAAAGCTCAAATATTTTGAATTTTAATGACTCTGAATGAACTATATTAATTTTTTATACAAAAAATTTGAAAAAATAGATCAATAAAAATTATCCACTCTGAAGAAAAGAGAAAATACAAACAGAGCCTCAGAGACATCAAACATAACATCATAAGTGTAAGAGGGGAATCACAAAAGAAAACAAGAAAGGAGGTGAAATCATTTAAAGTAATAATGATTGAAAATGTTCAAACTTTGATGGAAAACATGTGTGTAGAGAACAAAATGCTCCATTAACTCCAAAGGGGATAAACCCAAAGAGTTGTACCCCTAGTCAAAGTGTTGAAAGATAAACAGAAAATTTTGAAAGCAGCAAAAGAAAACTACTCATCACATTCAGAAAAACAGCATCTCACTTTTCTTTAGAAAAAATTGAGGCCAGCAAGTCAGAAGATGGGTCATTCAAAGTTCTGAAAGAAGAAGAAAAAAAAATTGTAAACCACGAATCAGAGATCTAAAAATGTATCTCCCAAAATAAAAAAAAAGAAGTAAAGATATTTCCAGATAAATAAAAGCAGCAATATTTTTGTATGGTACTGCCTTAACAAAAGTGTTCACATAGATCTTCGTATGCAAAGGTAAAGATGCCAGAGTATAAACTGAGTTCACAGGAAAAAATGAACATCTTTAGAAAGATTAAATATGTGGGTAAATATAAAACACTGCATATATATATACATATATATGTATGTATATATATATATATTTTTTTTTTCCCTTGTCTTAGTTTCTTTAAAGGGCATAGGTTGAGTAAAGCAATTGTAACATTGTATTTTGGAGGTTATAATATAGATAAATTATATATACATATGTATGTGTGTGTGTGTGTGTGTGTGTGTGTGTGTGTGTATAAATGTATGTAATTAATACCACAAGGAAAAAGAAGAATTGTAACTTTATTGGAGCAAAGTTTCTATATTTACCAGAATTAAAATTTTAATAACCCAAAGTTTATTTTGATAAGTTAAAATGTATATTGTAATCCTTGAACAAACACTAAGAAAATAATTAATTTTAAAGAGGAAGAATAAATAAAATACTATCTTAAAATCACCAGAAGATAAAATGGTACCCTAGAGAATATTTTGATACAATTTAATTCAACAAAGGACAATTCAATGCAGAAAGGGCAGTGTATTCAAAAAACTCAATTCTCCCAGCATCATTTTTTCCTCAAATTTTTTAAAATTTGTTTTATATTTATGCATCAATTGAGGTAAACATCTAAGTTTATTTTCCCCTTTGCCTCAAATATTGCATAAATATTAACTCAAAGTGTGTCACTGACATACAATTAAGAGTTAAAACTATAAGACTTCTAAAAGGAAGTTTAGGAGAAAAATTTTGGGGGAGTACTAGACTTAGTACCTGGGTGACATAAATATTAACTCAAAGTATGTCATTAACATACATTTAAGAGTTAAAACTATAAAACTTCTAAAAGAAAGTTTAGGAGAAAATTTTGTTGGGTACTAGGCTTAGTACCTGGGTGACAAAATAGTTAATTGTTTTTACATACATAGAGATGGGGAAGACTGGTGGAGGAAGAGGTTGGATTTGGAGCCGAGGAGAAAGTGTCTTCTTTTGGACAATTTTCAGAGGCTGTGAATCATCCCGGTGTTCAGGATTAGACATCAAGAAAAGATTTAAAGTCTCAAATGTTGAAGCTTTGGTACCATGTGGGAATCTACAGTAGATACATACAGTGTGGGAATCTACAGTAGATACGTACAGTGTGGGAATCTACAGT
>PVKV010019192.1:8918-42947 GCA_004027835.1 Alouatta palliata
TGAAACCCCGTCTCTACTAAAAATACAAAAATTAGCTGGGCGTGGTGGCGTGCGCCTGTAGTCCCAGCTACTCAGGAGGCTGAGGCAGGAGAATTGCTTGAACCCAGGAGGTGGAGGTTGCGGTGAGCCGAGATCGCGCCATTGCACTCCAGCCTGGGCAACAAGAGCGAAACTCCGTCTCAAAAAAAAAAAAAAAAAGTCAATCAGGCTGGCCTCGGTGGTTCAGCTGAGGTCAGGAGTTCGAGACCAGCCCGATCAACATGGCAAAATCCCATCTCTATTAAAAATACAAAAATTAGCCAGGCATAGTGGTACATGCCTGTCAACCCAGTTGCTCAGGAGGCTGAGGCAGGAGAATCATTTGAACCCAGGAGGCAGAGGTTGCAGTAACCTGAGATCGTGCCACTGCACAGTACACTCCAGATTGGGCAACAAAGCTAGACTCTGTCCAAAAAAAAAAAAAAAAGCCAATCAGCATTCACTGCTGAGCTTAAACTCACCAAAGCTTCCCTTTGGGTGGGGGGACTCTCCCCAGCATGGCTTATAATCGGCTGTGTGATCTCGCTCCTTCTTCCCTCTCAAACCTCACCTTGTGCCATTCCCCCCATCTCTCTCGTACACTCTAGCCCTGCCCTCACTCCTTGGAACATGCTAAGCTCTTTTGCGCATAGCCAACTTTGCATCGTTCTCATCCCTCTGCCTGGAATGCCTTCCCCCACAATCTCTTTGCCTGGCCAGTTTCTTCTCCACTTTCCAAACTCAGAAAGGCTTTTTCTTGCAAAACCAGGACCAACTTGGTGCCACCAGCCCCTACTTTGGTCCCAGGTCTGTTTCCTTGATAACAAGGAATCGTTCATCTGTTAGAGGTTGTTTCTTCTCCTTCTTCCTTCTTGCCCCATCTCTTCCAGAGGAATGCAAGCTCCAGAAGGGCAGTGCCAGGTCTATTTCATCCACCACTGTATCATCAGGACTTCGCACAGGGCTTAGCATGGCTCATGTGCTCAATACATAGTTGTTCAATTGATTAATTAAAAGAGAAAGTGTGAGGCAGACATTGAAAGATGAGGCTGGAAACAGAAGGCCTTGAGAACAGGGTCCTATTCATCTTTGCACGACTGGCACCTCCCACAGGAGAGCCACTTAGCAAATGTTTCACTGGATGTATGAAAGAAAAACTCAATTCCAGATAAATCTGAGAAATGCCATCCTTTCTGGGCAAGGCTCCCCAAGAAGTTTCCACTCCTCCTTAGGACTTCTTAGGAGGTAACACGTCTAGGGCATACAGGAAGTGCTTAATAAATTGCTCATGTGGGGATCACTCATGCAGTCTCCTAGAAAAGACTGTTGTAATCTCAGCACTTTGGGAGACCAAGGCAGGTGGATCATGAGGTCAGGAGTTCAAGACCAGCCTGGCCAAGAAGGCGAAACTCTGTCTCTACTAAAAACACAAACATTAACCGGCAGGGTGGCAGGCGCCTGTAATACAGCTGCTCAGGAGGTTGACTGCTTGAACCTGGGAGGCGGAGACTGCAGTGAGCTGAGATTGTGCCAGTGCACTCTAGCCTGGGTGACAGAGCGAGACTCCAGCTCAAAAAGAAAGAAAGAAAGAAAAAAAAAACCTTCTGGAGCCCATGCCAGATACAGCAGTGGCTGGGTGAAGAAAGGAGAGGGGAAAATAAGAACAGAGTAGCAGGATCCAAATATGACTGAGACTCGTGTGGGGAAACAGCAGAAACAACACTGTCCTAGCTAGCTGGGGTTCTCTTTTTTCCTCTAGATTTCAGCCACCTAGGTACAGCATGGAGATGCCAGCCGGGACATGAGTCCTCACGAGGCAGAGCTCAATCTGAATGCACACATTCATCTTTGGGCCCACCAGGCTTGCACCGATTTTGAAAATCTGGCTCGCTGTGGCTGGTGATGACTGGGGAAGTGCAGAGAATTTCAATTTCCCTCACCAAATGGCAAGCTTGCGAAAAGTCCTTTTTCTCCAACATTATCACATACTAAAAATGAAAAAACAGCCATTCAGAGCTCTCATGAGAAAAATAGATGGGTTGCTTAGCTCACAAGAAACAGGAGGGCTGAAAATCAAGTCTAGAGAACATCATAGGGTACATTATGTGCTAAGATACTGCCCTTTTTTGGACCTGGGGGTTTCCATATTTCTCAAAAGAATGGGCTAGAGAAAAATAATTCCCCATATAATAAGCCACTCATTTTATACTTCAAATCCATTTGGTAGCTGAACCTCCAAATCCATTTAGTGGCTGAACAGTAGGGGTTAGGTGATTTTTTTTTTAACTCCCTATCTCAAAATATGCAGTTTGAGATAAGTGTATTTCTTTACAATAGCATTAACAGACAGGACAGAAGAGAAGGCACTAAAGTGGTTAAGGTTATGATGCAAAGAAGACAGGTTTCCAAATCTGTTTCATGGCTAACAGATCAAAATCTAACACAGTGGAAGGAGCACGGGACTGAGCTTGAAGTGGAAACTACTCCTGGCCACATGACCTTGGGCAAGTCAGGTCACCTTTCAAGAAAGGCCTCCTCAGAAGGGGCAGAATCAGTTGTTTTCCAAGATCTTCTTTCTAAACTGTTGACTGGGTGTTTCCAGAAGACCTGCATTTTCTTAAAGCTATCTGGCGGAGCTACAGTTGCAAAACAGAAAGGCTTTGGGGTAAAGGTTGTAATAGTGATAACCCTGGCCTAAAAACTGAACAAGCTTTTACAATCCCAAAACATTACTCAGCAATCCAGGTCCTGATGTCATCCCAGAATCAATCACACCAAGATAATCTCGCTGAGTAGACGGGGAAATGCGGGAGGGAGTTCTTTTTCTTTCCTGATGAGTACAGGTAAAGTTTGAGGTCAAGTTAACGATGATGGTCTGCAGTTGACCATCCGTCTCCCTGAGCTACTGGAAAACCACATTACTAAAGGAAACCGCTTTAGAAGTGCCCAAGATGAACTCTTGGGATGTATCAAACCGCAGAAAACTGGCCACTGGCAAGTTTCTTTTTTCTGTGAAACTTCATGTCGCTCTCAGAAAACGCAGCAGGTCCCAAAATGGTACAAGCGGAAAAAACACAAGCCACTGCACGCTCCGCCTGGAGCAAACACCAAGCTCCAAGTGGGACTTTTATCCCCCTTCCCTTTCGTTTCGCTTCTTTTGCTTTAGGCAAGTGGCCTGGGGCCTGCCAGGCAACGCCGGGTCCGGGCAGGGGCCGGGGGCCGCGGGAAACTTTCCTCGGCCGCGCCAGAGACAATGCCGGGAGGGCGCCCCATCTCGGGGTCCCGGCCGCTAGGCGCGTCGTCCCGGGCCCTCCCCCGGAGCAGGACGCGAAGCCCTCCCAGGACGGACCCCCTCCCCGGCCCCACGGCAGGGGCCCCCTCTCGGGGCTGCAGCGCGGAGACACCCCCACACCGGGCGGCCTCGCCCGGCCCTGCAGAGCCTGGCCGCGCGCCCCGCACACGCCCCAGCCCCGGGCCGGCGCCCTCCCCGCGGAGAAAGACACCCTGCGGCGAGAGGAGCCGGAGCCCGCCCGGCGCCCTGTCCCGGAGCCCCTCTTCGCGCCAGGGACCGGGCAGGGGGTGCCCGCGCTCATGAGCGACTCCCCCCGGCCCCGCCGAGCCCGTCCGGGCGCCCCGCAACTCACCGGGACCGGGCGGGCCGCTGGGCATTATTCCATCGCGGACTCGGCCGGGCGCTCGCGGCTCTCGTGTGGGAAAGCGAACGGCGACCTGGAAGCGCCGGCGGGACGGGAGGCGCGGGCCCGGGGCTGCCCGGCGCAGAGAGCTCGCCCGCGGCGGCGAAGGGCCAGGCCAGGCGAGGCGCGGGAGCCGAGCGCGGCGCAGGAAGGGGCGGGCGACCATGTGCCGAGGGGGAGGAGGCCGCGGCGACGCGAGCGGCTCGCACGATCCCGCTCAGTGGCGGAGGGCGCGGGTTTCAGGAAATCCAAACACTTCGACAGGAAATCGGAATCCTGACTAAGCATTCCCGGCCCCGAGCCGCTCCGCGCCGGGGGCTCCCGCCTCGCTTAACCCTTGGCCATCCAGCAGCCACGCGCGGGGCGCGGGCGAGGGGTCCCAACCTCGGCTGGGGTCGGGCGTCCTTCGCCTTCCGCCCCGTGTCCCGGCCGGCCGGCCTCCTCCCCGCCAGAGGTGGAAGGGGTGGGATGTATCCGCAGAAAACCCTGGACGCGGAAGGTGCCTTTCTGAGGCCGGGACAGCGGTAAAGGACGTGCCTGTCTTCCATCTGCAGAGGATGGACCTGCACTCTCCTGGCCGTTACCCCTATTTTCAGTAAAGGAGTGACTTCACCAGGCTGCCCCCTTTCACCACTTCCTCTCTGCTCTTAAAATTTCCTCATTTTTGTCCAGTGCCAGGGGAACGGGACCTTTCCAGTCGGGACAGTATAGGAACAGTATGGATAGTAATAGTGTGGACTGCAGGCTCTGTGTCCGTTTGGAATATGGCCTTTTTTCTACCCGTGTTACCTTGAATAACTCACTCAACTTCCCTGAGCCTCGGTTTCCTTAAATATGAAATGGATGCTAATTCCACCCTCATAGGTTTGATCTGGAAACCGAATGTTTAGAGAGGGACTGGCACATGGGAAACACCCAAATAAATGATAGCCATGCTTGTCCTTATTATTACTATTAAAAGACACCAAAGAAAGGATTTTAATTTGTGGGATGTGTATTGTGCATATCTATGTCTGCTTGCAAAGTCAGAGACAACTTTCTTTAGAACTTCATTTCCCTCCTAATTACTGGGTGAGTATTTTTCTTTGCAGCATTTCAAACACTGCTCTCTGCAGAAGAAATGGTTAGTGGCTGTAGCAGACCCCCTTCTGGTGAAATCTGAAACAGAAAACCTCACAAAATTTGGGATTTTTCTCTTAATCTGAGAGTCGGGGTATGGTGGGGAGTGGGGGTTGTTAAACAGTCTGGAGAGGCTTTACAAAGTTTGGGAAAACCAAAATCAATCTCTGACTGGGCAGAGAGGCCGGGTGGCCAATGAGTGATTCATTGTGGTTTCCCACGGAAATGCCACATTTGGGGGGTGTCTACCTGGAGGATGCAGCTTGGTGGTTTTGCTGTAAGTGTTTCAGATTCCTTTGAAACCCAATCAGACATTGAAGAGGGAACAACATGCTCATGAGTGAAAACAGAAGCCTGAAATGAACCTGCTGGGAACTGAAAGTTGGGTACCAGCTTGTTTTTTCCAAGTAAAGAACAGATAGCAGTTTTAGACCCAGCATTGTTCCCTTTCTGCAGTTCTCTTTCCGTGATCAGCAGCAATAGGATGAGCTCTGGGCTGGGCACCAGGAGTCAGGGTCCTGCTCCAGGCCCTTTGCATCTGCTGTCCCCTCTGCCTGGAAGAATCCTTGCACGGCTGTTTTTGGCACACAGCTCACAGCCCAGAAGTCAGCTCGGCAGAGAGGCTTTCCCCAGCCATGTGATCTACTTGTCTCTGGCACCTACACCCCACCTCCACCTCTCCCAAACATAGCGCATCCTGTTTTATTGCTTCATAGCCCTTGTTACTATTTAATGTCGCCTACGTGATTGGTTGCTTATTTTTTATCTGCCTTCCACTCTTGCCACAGCATGGGTAAACTGCATTACAGCAGGACCTCTGCCTGTCTCCTTAGAACAGTGCTGGCCCATATGAGACCATCGATAAATGTGTTGAATAAATGAAAGAAGCAAACAAACTAGAGTTGCAGATGGGACCCCCACCTGAGGCAGGGTGGTTCACTCCGTCCTGCAGCTTCCTGCAGCTTCCTCTTTGGTGGAGAGATTCAAAAGGGAACGCCCAGTGCAATGGAAGAAGCACCAGATGCTTCTATCAGTGCTTCTGGAAAGTTAAAACTGTAAGTAGGCTGGGCATGGTGGCTCACGCCTGTAATCCTCGCACTTTGAGAGGCTGAGGCAGGTGGATCACCTGAGGTCAGGAGTTCAAGACCAGCCTGGCCAACGTGCTGAAACCGTCTCTACTAAAACTACAAAAAAATAGCCGGGCATGGTGGTAGGTGCCTGTAATCCCAGCTTCTTGAGAGTCTGAGGCAGGAGAATCACTTGAACCCGGGAGGCAGAGGTTGCAGTGAGCCAAGATTGCACCATTGCACTCCAGTGTGGGCGACAGAGCAAGAATCCATCTCAAAAAATAACAATAATAATAACCAAAGTAATTAAGACTGTCAGATGAAGTAACTGTAGTCTCATTGGTACAGTCCCAGTTAATTACTCCCTCCTTTGTGCTTCCTTGGCAATTCTGTTTGAAGAACATATTTATCACGTTATATGCTCACTAGATGACTGCTCCCCTAAATCAGATGGAGGAAAGGGAATCCACATTTGTTGACCACTTGCTCTGAGGGAGTCCCTGAGCAAGGTGAACTTGAATGCATTTTAAGGCATCAGTTAATTGCCCATAATGTGCTAAAAACTCTGGATGCTACATCTGCAATGATGAAAAAGAATTATTCTTGCTAAGAAAGACAAGAAAGCTAGCAAAGAGATACGTACTCTTATAGAGTCATGTCCAGGATATACAGGGCTATTCAGAGCATCGAGAGTAGAGTAGGGTGGAAAGAAGTTAGAAAATGCTTCCAAGAAGTGGGTGCTCTTGAACTAACTTTCAAGGAAGTGACAGGACCTATGTAGCTTCATAAGAGGGCAAAGGCCTGCCAAGCAGAATACAAGTGTTGATGATGCTCAGCTCCATGTCCCCTGGGCCCATCTCTGAGCTCACCAGCACCTGCAGTGAGCTGCCCTCTATAGAGCAACTGTCTACCCAAAGCAGGCATCCCTCCTCCTCTCTGCCAGGAGGCTTTCTCCAGGGCTGTGGGATCTTGCTTAACCTGGAAATTTCCAACAGCCCTGGGG
This sequence comes from Alouatta palliata, assembly GCA_004027835.1. NCBI lineage: Eukaryota > Metazoa > Chordata > Mammalia > Primates > Atelidae > Alouatta > Alouatta palliata. The sequence continues at coordinate 15,821 of PVKV010019192.1, forward strand.
CAGTCCTCAACCAAACAGTGGATGAATGTGTCAGTCTCCCCTTTCCTAAAGAACAATTCTCAAATGCTCTCAAGGCAGTTCCTCAGAGGATCCCCAGTAGAACTGAGTCCAGTTGCCCCCAGCAGTCACTCCCTCATTAAGTCACTCTTTGATTTGCCTCTTCTCCTTCCCTGCCTTACTTTCTCACTTCCTTATTTGTTCTTAGGATACCAAACAAAGTAACTGCACCCATCTCCTTGTCTCAAAGTATACTTCTGGGAAAATCCAATCCAGAGGAGTGTTCATGCATATATTTACAGATACTGGCTGGGCACCCCCACTGAGCAAAGACTGAGTGTGAGCACACAATATATGTAGGTAACTCTACCAGGTTCAGCATGATCTGAGAACATGATGCACGTTCGGACATGGAAAACAATGAGACTAAAAAGCCTTGCACCATCTTACAGTTGAGGAAACAGAGGCACAGGCGCGTTGAGTAACTTGCCCCAGCCTGAATACTAGTGAGTAGAGGAGTGTATTTGTCCGTTTGCAGGCTGCTGGTAAAGACATACCTAAAACTGGGAAATTAATAAAAGAAAGAGGTTTAATTGGACTTACGGTTCCACACGGCTGGGGAAGCCTCACAATCGTGGTGGAAGACAGGGAGGAGCAAGTCACGTCTTACATGGATGGCAGCAGGCAAAGAGAGAGAGGGAGAGCTGTGCAGGGGAACTACTCTTTTTGAAACCATCAGATCTCACGAGACTTATTCACTACCAGGAGAACAGCACAGGAAAGACTTGCCTCCATGATTCGATTACCTCCCAATGGATCCCTCCCACAACATGTGGGAATTCAAGATGAGATTTGGGTGGGGTCACAGCCAAACCATATCAAGGAGCATTGGAGTCTAGGCTCTTCACCACCCTGCACTGCCTTTCTTGCCAGTTCAAGCTGTTGGGAGTGTGAATAATGAGAAGAAGAGAACCAGAAGGAGAACCAGGGGGCATGGGAAGAAATTGCATTTAGAAGGAGGGAATGAGCAATACTCACAAATGTCGCAGGAAACTTCATCAAGAAAGGACTGGAAAGCAAGTGTTCATTTCATTTGACAATGAGAGGGCTGATAACTTTACCAGAGCTGTCTCGATGGAGTGGAGGGATTGGAAGCCAGATTGCAGTGGGTTGAGGAGTGAGTGGGAGACAACAAGTGTGGACAACTCTTTTCAGAAATGTGGCTGTCTAGCAAGTGGGAGGCAAGGGTGGAGGCTTCTTTAATGATGTGTGGGCAGGCAAGCATCTGGGTTGGTAGGAGAGGTTGAGAGGAAGGGATGGTTCATTGATGAGAGAAGACGGGAACTAGAGTGGGTTGGGGGCATGAGCCCTAGACTGGAAGAGGCCACTTTGTCTGCTGAAGGAGAAAGCCAAAGGGCAAGGTGCAGAACTCTAAGATCCACCATGAATATCCTAGTCACAGACTAGGAGCTAGGTGGATTCTTCAGTTTAAACCCCTGAGTTTAATTCCTTATGAAAATCATGCTCTGGGCTAGGTGAGGTGGCTCATGCCTAGAATCCCAACACTTTGGGAGACTAAAGCAGGAGGATCATTTGAGCCCTGGAGTTTGAGACCAGCCTGAGCAACATGGCAAGACCCCAACTCTACAAAAAATTTAAAAATTAGCCAGACATGATGGTACACGCGTCTAGTTCCAGCTACTTGGGAAGCTGAGGTGGGAGGATCGCTGTAGCCTCAAGGCTACAGTAAGCTGTGATTGCATCAGTGCATTCCAGCCTTAGCAGCAGAGCGAGGCCCTATCTCAAAATAAAAAAAAAAAATGCTCTGGATGATCAAAAGTAGATGAATAAAAAGTGACTTCAGCCCTAATGACTGGAAAAGAGATCGCATGAGAAGCTATTTTGGCGCCCAAGTAAGTTAGAAGGCAAGGATGAGCAGGAGAGACTTGGGAGATTCAACAAAAACAGCTTGTTGGCTAGTGACGGGGCACACTCCAGGAGGGGACAATGGTGCTCACCTGTAAGGAGGACGAGGGTGGTATTTTTAACCATGACAAAGAGTGAGGGATGGGAAGGTTTTGAGGAGGAAGATAATGAGTTCCTGTTTGTGCTTTCTTGAGAGAAGGGAGTAGGTGGTGGGTAAGAATGCGAGGCTTTGCTAGGCTGGGGTGGGGGCTGGGCTTGAGGGGGGTGGGCAGGAGGGAGGCAGAGAGACCTGCTCAGTTGGTGAGTGGGGGAGTTAGCATCTGAAAAGATAGCACCCTTCGCCAGCTTCTCACAGTCTTGCGTCATCTGGATTTTTCTAGTGCACAGTTTCTCGTTCTTGGCAATATTAACATGTTGGACCGGATGATTCCTTGTTGTAGCGGGCTTCTGGCACTTTGTAAGATGTTCAGCAGCAGCCTCCCCTTCGGGAGGTTCAGCTTCTACCCACTGGATGCCAGAAGCGACCCTCCAGTTGGGACAACCAAACACATCTCCAGACATTGCAAAATGTTCCCTGGAAAGCAAAATTGCCCCCAGCTGAGACCACTGTTCTCTCAGGTTTTTCTTACATCACTTGAAACTTCTTGATTAAAAGGTGAGCCGTTTGAAAACCTTTTTAGCAGAAGCACTTGTGTTCTGTTTGAAATCCTGGCTCCACCACTTCTCTGGTTCATAACCTTGAGTGACTTTCTTGCCTTCTCTTGGTTTCTTTTTTTTTTTTTTTTTTAAATCTGTAAAATGGAGTTTTGGAAAGGATTGAGTAAAGTCATCCATGTAAAGTGCCAGGCTCAGTACAGAGTGCCTCATTAGTGTTCGATCATTGCTGGTTATCATTAGTAGCATTTTAATGGTCTTTAGGCACTGGTGACAAATCCAGACCACATTTGGAAATTTGGGCCTAGAGATACAGACCTGACACATGTATCACAGACAAGAGGACACACTTGAGGCTGTGGATATCTATACGTAGTCTGGAGAGAAAGTAGACAGGAAGAAGAAGAGAGGTTTGAGCAAGAACCCCAGAGAACACCGAAATTTACCAATCAGATGGAGGAAGAGGAGTCCTTAATTGAGATTTGGGTGATTGGCCATGTAGACCGGGAACTAGGTGTAACTTTTCATCTCACCAACGTTAGGCGGCAGTCCTGACCTTTGGGTAGTGGGTAGCATGGCCCCTGATTGTCTTCTTGTGGAATGAGAACAAGAAGATGCTGGAGCTAGCTGTCATTGAGTGCACACCTTGGAGTCAGGAGCTATGCCCATATTAATGCTCACAATAAGGCTATGAATTAGGTACTACTTATTGTGCTCATTTTATAGATAAAGAAACTCACACATAGAGAAGTACAATGGTGAAGGAGGGTGAGTTCAGCAAGGTAGAGTAGAAGGAGAAAAGGCCTTTCACACAGAGAGGGGCCACGCGAGCAAAGAAGCCCAGAACAACCTTGGAACAAAGAATGAGAGAGGTACAAAGTATTAGAAGGCAACACATGGATGGCTTCCACTCCATAGGCATCCCTGGTGGTGCCATGTCCTGCCATATTGGAGCCCAAGGCAAAAGGGAAAGTCAGTCATATTGATTCTGTCTTTATGTATTCATTTATGTATGTATGTATGTATGTATGTATGTATGTATTTAAAACAGAGTACCACTCTGTCACCCAGGCTGGAGTGCAGTGGTGTGATCTTGGCTCACTGAAACCTCCACCTCCTGGGTTCAAGCGATTCTCTTGCCTCCGCCTCCTGAGTAGCTAGGATTATAGGCACGTACCACCATGCCTGGCTAATTTTTTTGTATTTTTTTAGTAGAGACAGGATTTCACCATGTTGGCCAGGCTGGTCTTGAACTCCTGATCTCAGGTGTTCTGCCTGCCTTGGCCTCCCAAAGTGCTGGGATTACAGGTGTGAGCCAGCACGCCCGGCCCTGATTCTGTCTTTATTTAAAATTTTAGTATTTTGTTCATCTTGGAACTTTTACATTAATTTTTCTTTTTTAACAATTGCATTAAAATATTCTTTATTTTGACTGAAGTTGTTGGCACTCACTTGGATGGATTGAACAGAATGCCAAACTCTTCTAGCCTTCTTGACCTTGCTGCTTATGAGGCAAATTTCAGCCTGGGTCACTCCCTTGTCCGTTAGCCAGGAGAAGGCAAGAGTCCTGATTCCAGCCCCACAGGATAAGAACCAATGGAAGAGAGGTAATTCCACAGAAAACCAAGGGCTTTCAGAAAGAGAAAATGGATCTGGGTACCTAAAACCTAACCAATGTGTCTACTACAAGAAGTTCCTCTTTGGGCCATCCAGAGATCCTTGATGCCAGGAAGAAAGCATTCCAGGGGCGCCAAGGAGAAGAAAGGAAAGAGTGGGAAGTGGGGCTGGCACATGGAACATACACAGCCAGGTGGGTAGGAACCTGTGCTACATTGCCATAGGTAAAATAAAAAACAAAAACACAGCAAAACAAGAACCTGCGCTGCAGTGGAGTAGGCTGAGTTTCAGCTCAACCATCTACCAGCAGTGTAATTTGACCTAGTAACAACAGGGTAAGCCTCAGTTTCCTGGCTATAGAAAGGGGGATAAAAGTACCCATTCTCATAAAGTTGTTGAGAGGATGTAAAAGTGTCTAAGCATAAGTATTCATCACTTTTTTTCATATGTGTATATATAAATATATTTATTTATTTCTGGAGACTGAGTCTTGCTCTGTCACCTAGGCTGGAGTGCAGTGGCATGATCTTGGCTCACTGAAGCCTCCGCTGCTAGGATTCACTTAAGGTAGTTGGCAAAATATTAAGGGAAGTATTAGGGAAAGTTGTAAGATTATTTATTCATCCGTCACGGAGTCAGAGTTTGCAGGACAGACCCCTGCAAGAGGTGATTAACATCTCAAGTGGTGACCCCGACGTGACCAATGCCACACTCAGCCTTCTGGGTTCAAACGATTCTCCTGCCGCAGCCTCCTGAGTAGCTGGGCTTATAGGCACACACCCCTATGCCAGGCTAATTTTTTGTATTTTTAGTAGAGACGGGATTTCACCTTGTTGACCAGGCTGATCTCAAACTCCTGACCTCAGGTGATCCACCCGCCTTGGCCTCCCAAAGTGCTGGGATTACAGGTGTGAGACCATGCCTGGCCATGTTTTTCCTTTTTTAAGAACTATGGTATCAACATTTAAAAAATTATTTTTTAAACTGAGTAATGAAGGTGAGAGAGATGGAATAGTAATATGAGGCTTAGGAAGATCCCAGGGAAGGTTTGTTTTGTTTTTCTCCCAAATCTCAAGAGAGCAAGAAAAGGCTTTAGGGGAGAGGGAAAAACAGAGGCATTGGTAAGCAGAGTCTCCCCTGAGTTGGGAATACCTTCTATAACCTCAAGTTGAGCTCATCCGTTCACAGAGCAGTGAATGACTGAATCGGGTTTGCACACCCTGCTGGCACCATGGTCAGAACAAAGCCAGGGTCTCTGAATGCTGGGGCAGTCAGTGTCAATCCTGGAGTCACTCCTTGTGCCCAGGTCATAAGAATGTGAAGTATGATGAAATCTTTCCCATTATACTGTTAATGAAGCCCCACTCAGCTAAAACGCACCCTGAAGAGGCTCTGTAAGATAAACACTCTGGCATTTCCTCTACAGCTGCTGAATATCATGGAAAATGCTTTTTTTTCTTAGGTTATTAATTTTGAAAGCTTCATTTCTAGCTATAATGGACCTTGGTGATAAAAGGGTCAGATGAATGGAATTAATAAGGGTCTCACCCTCTTCACCTGGGAACCCCAGGAGGTCCCAAGCAAGCCCTCCCTGACCTTTTGGGGTGAAGCCAGTCCCTGACCCTGTGTTTCCATAGAACCTTGAGATCAGTGTTGACAAGCCTTAACCACAGTGCACAGTCTGTCCCCTATTGTCTCTGAGGGCAGAGATTCTCTTATTTGCCTCTGTATCCCCAGCATGTATCAGAGTGCCAGACACACAGCGTGCACTCAACTCCTGTCTCTTGAAGGAATGAATTTACATGCTTTACAAAACATCGCCACAAACCAGCTGTTTGAAAAATAAAAAAAACCCTCTCACTTCCTGAGTAAGCAAAGAATGAGTAAGGAGGGGTTCAGAGCTGGCTTTTCCAGCAGGTATGTTGTTCTGAAACTGACCTAACAGTCCCATAGACAGTTTTTCCTGATAAGCATTTGAAAGTGACCCTTCTGGTCTTAAAGCTTGAAACTCACCAGATCCAGACAATGAAATGCCAGGCCCCTCATTCATCGTGATTGCTTCCTTACCCCTCCTGAGTTCCTGTTTTCCCATACACAGTTACATTTTTCCCTTGCCATATAAACCCCTAAATTTAGTCAGTTAGGGGGATGAATTTGAGACTGATCTCTCGTCTCCACTGCAGCACCTGATTAAAGCCTTCTTCCTTGACAATACTCGTCTCAGTCATTGGCTTTCTGTGCCTTGACAACAGGACCTAAACCGAACCCATGATGTTTCAGTAACAGTTCAGGGTGGAAACAACCACGTGTGTTAATTACAGTAATGATATTGACATTTCAGGGGAATGAGGAAGGGAAAGGATTTCCCTAAAGCCAGCTGTTGCTACCTCAGAATAATAATACTAATAATCAGCAACTAACACATGTACAGTCCTTAAAATGTGAGCACTTACTGTATGCCTGGCACTGTTCTAATGATTCTAATGGCAGTTTCTACTGATCATCTCATTTAATCTCAAAGTAAACCTAAAAGGTAAGCTACTAGTATGTGCATTTTACAGATGAGGAAACTGAGGCTCAGAAAGATTACACACAGAGTCTCTGCCTTTGGCAATTACTGTCAGGCTCTCTTGCTGCAAACTGAGCTCCAGGGACCAAAATAGGGCATGGAGTTTGCTGACTTTAAATCTAAGGGATATTTTAGTGTATCTGAGCTTTGATTTATACTGTAAAATAACAGGTCCCTCTAGTCTGGGCCTAGTGTTTCAGAAAAAGTGGAAAATACTCCCCCAGTGGTTTTGTAGATAGTCTTTAATTGAAATCAGCATTGGTATCATTACCACCAAGTTCTGCAGTTAACCAGCCTGAAGATTGCTTGCTAGGTTGCAGCTACAGAGATATTTACATATCCATGTTTTTACTGTAGGCAAGACTTCCAGCCTGTAAATTGCTTATCCAGCCATAATCATAGCTGCTAGGAAACTGCCTGGGGCCATTTCAGGGGACTGAGGAAGGGAAAGGATTCCCCTAAAGCCAGCTGTTGCTACCTTAGAATAACAACACTAACAATCAAGAACTAACATATGTACAGTCCTTGAAAAATTATAAAACACATTCTTATACAGTGACTTGTATCCATTTTTAATCTCTATAATAGTGGGGAGGAGCAAACTGCTGTGAGGGTCATTATTTTAAAGAAGAATCCCCGGAGCCCTGTTTCCTCCAAGGCAATGTTGTTGTCTTTCATTCAATATACAGTGAGCACCAACTACGTGCAGGGAAGTGTACTAGGTGCTGGAATGTAATGGTGAACACAACAGACACTGTCCCTGGACTCGGGAAGTTTATAGTCTCAGTGGGAAGAAAGATCTTAACCAAATCATACATACAAATAAATATAAAATTTTAATTACTGTGGTGCTACCAGAGGGGTAAAAATTGCAATGGGATCCTAAAATAGAGGGAAATTAATCAAGATCAGGAAAAACTTTTCTGAGCTGTGATAATTGGGAGTTAACTAGGCAAAGAAAGAAGGAGGAGTGTTTCATGAACAGGGACCAGCACGTGTAAAGGTTCTAGAGCCAAACCAACAGCATGTGTGAAGAACCAGCACGTGTCTAGAACTAAGAACATGTGTGAAGGCTCTAGAACCAAAGGGACTTATCATTTCTGCCAAATGACCAGCCTATTTTCTGCCATATTCTATTGGCTTGGGCCTTTTTAAAAAAGGATCAATAGAATATAGAACCTTAGATATGGAAGGGATTTTTCAGAGCGCTCTACTCCAGGTGCATAGCTGATGTTTGAATGAATGGAGTATATCAGTTAGTTTTTGCTGAATAACAAACTATCCCCAAACTAAGTGGCTTGAACAACCACCCAGCCCTTCATTCTGTGGATTGGTGGTGATTTGTGTAGAATCAGCTGGGTAGCTTTTACCTAATCTAAACTGGGTTCATTTATACACTTGTGGTCATCTCCCAGGTCAGCCGAAATGGCATATCTCTGTTTTCTGTGATTGCTAATCTTCCAGCAGGTTAAACCAGGTTTGTTGATACAGCAGCAGGGTTCTGAGAGAAGCAAAAGAGGAGGTTGCTAGGCCTTTTATACCCTGGGGCTCAGAACTTTCACAACCTCATTTCTGCCATATTCTGTTGGCTGAGACTTTTTTTTTTTTTTTTTTTTAATGATCGACAGAATATAGAATCTGAGACATGGAAGGGATTTCTCAGGGTGCTCTAGCCCAGGTAACAAACAGTAGGTGCAAAGCTGAATGAATGGAAAGATGAACACACCACACATGCTCATCTTCGGCATTTCCAGCTGTGGAATATTGCACTCATGGGCTGAACTGGTTTCTCTACCTTGAGTTTTTTTTTTAACTTCACATCCTTGCCCCATCCACAGTGAGGTCAGAGAGGTGTATTTAAAATGCAGACCTCACCTTATAACCTTCAGTGTTTCCCCAGTGCCTGCCAAGCCTATTTGTCATAAAAATCACCAGGATAGGCTCTTTTAAATACTGACTGTCTGCCAGGCTCAGTGGCTTAGGCCTGTAATCCCAGCACTTTGAGAGGCCAAGTTGGGAGGATCGCTTGAGGCCAGGAGTTCAAGACCAGGCTGCATAACATAGCAAGACCCTATCTCTACAAAAAAATAAAAAATACAGACTCCTGCCCTCCACCCTAGATTCACTGAATCAGAATTTTTGACATCAATATTTTTAAAAGCTGTCCCAAAGAGCTAGGTCCAGCAACTGATCAAGCTTCTGAGTACCACTGGACTGCCAGGCAGTCAGATTCAAGAAAGAAGGTTTTGCAAAGAAGGTTTTCTAGCATTATTGATCTCATCAGCTCGGACACCTGCCTTCTTTAAAAAAAAATTCATACTCCTCCCTCTGTACTACCCCCAGAACTGATGTCTTCCTTCATTGTGAACCCAATATATCTTGTAGAGATGGAAGGGGTAAAAAATCATATTGTTATTCAAAATACATTATTAAAATTGGTACACATATTTGCTATACTCCCACTCCCCTCTCCAGCCCTTTCTCCCACTCCAAGTAGATTGTCAGGTCCTTGAGGGTCATATTCATCATATTAACTTCAGTGCTTACTGGAGGGCTCAGTGCAAAACTGACCCAATGAACCCAAGTGTTCATTGAGGGATTAATGGATAAACAAAATGTGGTATGTGCACACAATGCCATATTATCAGCCTTAAAAAGGAAGGACATTCTAACACATACCTCTGTAGAGATGACCCTTGAGAACATTACGCTAAGTGAAAAAAGCCAGTCACAAGAAAAGATAACCCATTTATATGAGGTACTCAGAGCAGTCAAATTCAGAGACAGAAAGTAGAATGGTGGTTGCCAGGAGCTGGGAGGAATGAGAATAAGGTTGTTTAATGGGTCCAGAGTTTCAGTTTTGCAAGATGAAAATAATTCTGGAGATGGATGGTGGTAATGGTTGCATAACAATATGAATGTCCTTCATACCACAACTTTTAAATACATTTAAATATGGTGAAGATGGTCAATTTTATGTTATGTATATTTTACCACAATTAAAAATGTTTTTAAAGGTTGAACTGCTGAAAATATAGCTGGCCACCAGGCAGTTACTGCATGCCTCCAGGCTTGGGATGTCTCCTGACACATGAATTTGCCAGAGACCAGCTCATGAGCTTGATTTTAGCTTGGATTCTGTAAGATAATGGCTCTGCATGTATTCCGTGAGCCACTAATGAGTGCCAGTCAGCTGAGGGTAGGCCAGCGCGGCTGACTCCCGGCTGACTCTGTCTGGCTCCTGAGGCTTGGCCCCTCTCCCGTTTTCTGCTCCAGTCCTGTTGTGGTCTCTGCACTGTTCTCACTTGCAGACTTGGTGTAGCTCTGCCCCGGTGGCTGTCTGTGTCCTCAGCTTCCCACAGCTTATGGACCCTGCCCTAGGCAGACCCAGGACTCAGCCCCCAGCTCATGTTAGCGTCCTTAGGAGAAGAAACCAGATAGAAAGTTTTTCTTTTCTTTTCTCTTCTCTTTTTTTCCTTTTCCTTCCCTCCTTCCTACCTTCCTTCCTTCCTTCCCTTGCTTTCTTTTCTTCTTTTTTTGATGAAATCTTGCTCTGTCACTCAGGCTGGAGTGCAGTGGCACCATCTCAGCTCATTGGAACCTCCGCCTCTCAGGTGCAATCAATTCTCCTCCCTCAGCCTCCTGAGTAGCTGGGATAACAGGCACATGCCACCACACCTGGCTACTTTTTTTGTGTTTTTAGTAGAGATGAGGGTTCACTATGTTGGCCAGGCTGGTCTCGAACTCCTGACCTCGAACCACCTCAACCTCCTAAAGTGCTAGCATTGTAGATGGGAGCAACAGGGCCCGGCCTGAAGGTGGTTTCTTAAATAGAGCCAAGGCTCCTGTGCTTATAATGCTCTATTGTTCAGATCCTACCTGCTGGAATAACACAGAACAAGTCCAATCCCTTTTCCACACAGCATCTTTTCAAACATTCAAACAGCTCTGATGATCCTCCCCAAGTGTCTCCCAGATCTTGTTTCTCATATAACAGATTTCCAGATCCATCCCCCTACCCACTTGCCCTTGCCTGACCCCATGAGAGTTGATTCATGTTCTCTTGAAACACGGCCCTCGGAAGTAAATAAATTCTCCAGATGGCATCTGACCAGTGCAGAGAAGGGCAGGATTATTATTTCCACTACCTGGACCCCAATGTGCTGACTCCTGAAATGAATCCAGATATCCATTATGTTTTTAAACTTGACTATAAACCCAAAGTCTGCTTGTTTAACCACATGCTTTATATACGTCAGCTGAAAGTGAAATCAAACCGATGTACTTTAAGACTTCAATTTGTCTGAGATCTCTAACTACAGTACACAGTAAGCAGCCACTGAGCCATTTCCATTGTTTTAATATCTTTCCATTAATTTGTCTGAAAAGTTAACTAATTTGCATATGAAGCCAGAATTGCATATGAAGACAGCATCTCTGGCTGTCACCCCATTTACAGGCATGACTCAAATTTCACAGGCTGGTTGTCCTTACTTGCCTGAGCAGGATGTCATCTCCCTCCCTGCAGAATCTGACCCAGTTATTTCGGGGATCTCCTAAGGGGTCTCCTGTGGGTTCTAAACAAACTTCTAAGGTTCATCTACTCCAGCCTCTTTGTGACTGTAGGCTAACCTTGAAGCCCTCCCACCGGGTACCTGGTTCTGCCACAAGAACAAGAACACGGCATCTCAGTGGTGTCTGTGAGACACCACTGAGCCCCTAAAGCTCTTCTCCCACCCTAGCAACCTCTGTCCCAGGCCCCTCAGTGGTTCTGTTTGCACCTTTGTCTTACAGAGTCTCTGCTGCAGCCAGGCAGTCCCTCTTCTGCAGGGATGGCCACAATGAATGCTTCAAGGGGCTCCTCTTCCCTCTATTTATTTGTTTTTGAGATGGAGTCTTGTGTTGTAGCCCAGGCTAGAGTGCAATCTCAGCTCACTGGAACCTCTGCCTCCTGGGTTCAAGCAATTCTTCTGCCTCAGCCTCCTGAGTAGCTGCAATTACAGGCATGCACCACCACACCCAGCTAATTTTTGTGTTTTTAGTAGAGACAGGGTTTCACCGTATTAGCCAGGCTGGTCTGGAACTCCTGAGCTCATGATCCACATGCCTTGGCCTCCCAAAGTGCTAGGATTACAGGCATGAGCCCACCGCACCTGGCCATCTTTCCTCTACTGCTATCAGTCACCCCTAAATCAAAACATAGTATGTAAAGTATGACTAGAAGCATCTTTAGAATTATTTGCCATTTTTGATGTCTAACACACAAGCTAAGCAAAAAAATGTGATTGTCGCCCAGGAGGTCATCTAGCACATTTCCCGTATCCTCCTCCCACCCCATTCTCTTCAAATGATAAGGCTGAGACCCAACAGGAGAAGTTATTTAAACAGAGAGATCATGTTAAAATGTTAAAACCAGGAATAAATCCGTCTCCTGTGATCCCCAGGAAATGAAAGAAAAAAATTTCTTTCCTAGCAAAACTCATCACCTTCATGGTATTTATCTGGAAACCACAGATTTTTTTTAAGTGACTGAGAAATTATATTTTGTGATAAACCTCTAATAAGCAGTTCATCCAACCCATTACTCACCCTTCACCCCAAACTTCTGCTGTCCCTTTCCATTATCTACCAACTAGGTTTTAGTTAGGAAAAGACTGACAAAATCCAGCGGTGATATTGCCGGAAAACATGAAGTTGGTTTTTTTCTTAACTGTATGTTGAACAAGTTTGTCCTTCAGGGCAAATGCTAAAAAAAAGATAAGCAGGTGAATCTCTTATTTTTCTGATACTGAAAGCTGATTTTCCTTTCCTGTTAGATTTGCTATTTTCTCTGTATGTGGTCTTTGAACCTAGGCTTTTCTTTGAACCATGGAAAAAGTATTACTCCTATCCATGCCTCACTTTACTCATCTGTAGAATGGACTTCCATGGTGCCTCTAATGATCACTAAGTGGAAAGTGGTACCCAGCAAGCAGGTGACAGAAGTATTCCATCCATTCCTGTACCCATCACGAGTTTATGCGTCCAGTAAATATTTACTGAGTATCAACTGTGTGACAGGCACTGTTCTTGGTGCTTGGAGCACCTCAGTAAACAAAATTAAACAAAAAAGACAAAAATTCCTGCCCTTGTGGAGCTTACATTCTGGTGGGGAAACAATAAACATAAAAATTAGCAGCTGGGTATGGTGGGTCACGCCTGTAATCCCAGCACTTTGGGAGGCTGAGGCAGGCAGATCATCTGAGGTCAGGAGTTCAAGATCAGCCTGACCAACATAGTGAAACCCTGTCTCTACTAAATATACAAAAATTAGCCAGGTGTGGTGGCGTGGACCTGTAACCCCAGCTACTCAGGAGGCTGAGGCGGGAGAATTGCTTGAACACAGAAGGTGGAGGTTGCAGTGAGCCGAGATCACGCCATTGCATTCCAGCCTGGGCAACAGAGCCACACTCTGTCTCCAAAAAAAAAAAAAAAAAAATTGCAAATGACCGAATATATTGGAGGTAATAAGGTCTGCAGTGCAGAAAAGCATAGCAGAGCAGGTAAGGGGAGGTCAGAGGGACTAGGGTGGGGGGAGGCAGAATGAAGGCTGTCGTTTTTGAAAATTGCAGTAAAATATACATAACATAAACTTTAAGTGTACGTTTCAGTGGCATTAAGCATTCAAATTGTTATACATAATCCCAGATACTCGGGAGGCTGAGGCAGGAGAATCTCATAAACCTGGGAGGTAGAGGTTGTAGTGAGCTGAGATCATGCCATTGCACTCCAGCCTGGGCAACAGTTCGAGACTCCATCTCAAAAAAAAAGGAAAAGAAAATTGTTGTGCAACTATCACTAACATTTGTCTACAGACCTTTTTTTTTTTTTTTTTTTGAGATGGTGTCTCACTTTGTTGACTAGACTTGAGTGCAGTGGCGAAATCTCAGCTCACTGCAATCTCTGCCTCCTGGGTTCAGACAATTCTCCTCCCTCAGCCTCCTGAGTAGTATAAAATTTTTGCATTTTACAAAATACAATTTTTTTTTTTTTAGTGACGGGGTTTCACCATGTTGGCCAGGGTCAGGGTGGTCTTGAACCCCTGACCTCAGGTGATCCACCTGCCTTGGCCTTTCAAAGTGGTGGGATTACAGACACGAGCCACCATGTCTGGCCCAGAACTTTTTTGTTGTGCCAATTTGAAACTCTGTACCGATCAAACAACAACTCCTCATTTCTTCTCCCACCTCAGCCCCTGGCAACCACCATTCTACCTTCTGTTTCTGTGAATGTGATTACACTATGTACCTCATGTAAGCGGAGAGGGAGTTTCTCTGATTTACCAGCAACTACCATTGCACTCAGTAGAGGCTCAATAGGCAGTGAGTATTGTGGATTGATGTGGACCACCTCTAGGAAAACCATCCTATAGACTTTATTAAGCTAAAAACTTCTGCATAGCAAAGGAAATAATCAATGGAATAAAGAGACAGCCTGTAGAATGGCAGGAAATATTTGCAAACTATTCATCTGACAATGAGGCTATTATCTAGAATACGCAAGGAACTCAAACAACTCTATAGCAAAAAACCCAAATCTTGTTAAAAGTGAGCAAAGGATCTGAATGGACATTTCTCAAAAGAAGGCACACAGATGGCCAATTGGTGTAAATGCTCAACACCATTAATCATCAAGGAAATGCAAATAAAAACCACAATCAGATACCATCTCACTCCAGTTAGCATGGCTTCTGTCAAAAGGCAAAATATAATAAATGCTGGTGAGGATGCAGAGAAAAGGGAATTCTTATACACTGTTGGTGGACATGTAAATTAATACAGTCATTATGGAAAACAGTAGAGGTTTCTCAAAAAACTAAAAATAGAATGACCATAAGATCCAGCAATCCCACCTCTGGGTATTTATCCAAAGAAAAAGAAATCAGCATATCAACGAAATACCTACATCTCCATGTTTACTGCAGTACTATTCACAACAGCCAAGCTATGGAATCAACAGGGTTGTCCATTAAAAGATGACTAAAGAAAATGTGGTATATATGTATATGATACATATATACATACATACAGTGGGATATTATTCTGCCATAAAAAAGAATAAACTTCTATCATTTGCAGCAACATGGATAGAATTGAAAGTCATTATATTAAGTGAAATAAGTCAGGTGCAGAAAGATCAATCTCCCATGTTCTCATATGTGGGAGCTACAAAAGTTGATCTCATGAAACTAGAGAGTAGAATGATGGTTATCAGGGGCTGGCACAAGGGAATGAGGATGAATAGAGTTTGGTCAATGGATCCAAACATAGGGAGAAGGAAAAAGTTTTTGCATTCAATGCCACAGTAGGGTGACTTTAGCTAACAATTGCTTATTGTATATTTGAAAACAGCTGGAAGAGATTTGAAATGATTCCAACACAAAGAAAAGACATGTGTTTGTGGTGATGAATATTCTAAATACCCTGATGTGATTATTACACATTTTTGCATGTATCAAAGTATCACTTGTGCCCATAAATATGTACAAGTATTTTAAAAAATTATTCATTTATTTATTTACTTATTTTGAGACAGGGTTTCACCTGTTGCCCAGGCTGGAGTGCAGTAGTGCAATCATAGCTCACTACAGCCTCAAACTCCTGGGCTCAAGTGATACTCCTGCCTCAGCTTTATATGTTTGTTTGAGGCTATATTGTTAGATGCTTATAAATTTAGAATTATTATGGATTCCTGGTAGATTAAACTTTTTTTCATTATGAAATGTTCCTTTTTATTTCTTGTAATGCTTCTTGATCTAGAGCCTGTATTTACTGATATGTGTAGAGCCATACAGGCTTTCTTTTGGCCAGTGTTTGCATTGTATATTTTTTTTCTACCCTATTTTACATTTTTCTGTATTTCTAAGGTGTGTCTGATAAGCAGCTTGTAGTTGCTTTAAAAAAAAAAAATCCAGTCTGACCATCTTTACCTTTCAATTTGAATATTTAGTTCAATTACATTTAACTTAATTATTCATATATTTGATTTGTGTGTATGTGTGTACTTAATTTGTAATTTATTAAGATATGAGGACTGGCTTCTCATCATGTTTTGAAAATAGAGTTCATATAGTCCCAAGGCAATACAAATTTAGGGAAACATAATGCATAACTCTTCCCAGAAATATTTGCATTTCACAGCTACTAGTGATGCCAGCCACCTGAAGAAATGACAAATGGCAGGAATTTCAGCAGCACGTGGGCCAGTGAGCTTTCTCCTACCTGGAGCTTCCGAGGAGTGTGCACTCAGAGCCAGCCCTGGCTAGATGACAGAGTGGCTGAAAAACTCAGCTGAAAATTAAAAAAAAAAATTTTGTCTGATGGTTCTCTGGTTCTGTTTCTGATTTCTGTATTTGCTAATGGTTAGAAAGATACTCTATTTTAAGGCAGAAAAGACCAGACTCCAAGCTCCTTGTAAGTAGAGACTGTAACCACCTGGCTAACTATTTTTCCCCAATGCCTGGCACTGTTTACATTTTCATTAAATCTTTGTCGAATGAATAAACGAACAACACAAAATATGCATCTTAAAGATCTGCCTATCTCAGCCATTATCTTGCCATCTGATCTTGGGCAAGTCAATTCCCTTTTTAAGGCCTTAATTCATATTGGATTATTCCCAGAATGTGAGATGTATGCCCATCATACAAAAATAAGATGATGTTAAAAAGCAGGAATCACATAGTGAGAAAATCATCCCCTTTCTAATTCTCTCTATAGTTCTGTTTATTTCAAAGAGAAAGTCTCCAATTTCTATTAGTAAATTGTTAAGACCTCTTAAATGCTTGCTAATGCTTCCCCCATTTTTATTTATTTATTTATTTATTTATTTTGTTTTTTAAGATGGGGTTTCACCATGATGGCCAGGCTGGTTTTGAACTCCTGACCTCAGGTGATCCACCCGCCTCAGCCTCCCAAAGCGCTAGGATTACAGGAGTGAGCCACTGCGCCCGGCCGCTTCCCCCATTTTTAATATTCCATTTTTGTTTTTTGTTTTTTGAGATGGAGTCTTTTTCTGTCATCCAGGTTGGAGTGCAGTGGCCTGATCTTGGTTCACTGCAACCTCCGCTTCTGGGGTTCAAGCGATTCTCCTGCCTCAGCCTCCTGAGTAGCTGGAACTACAGGCATGCACCACCAAATCTGGCTTATTTCTTTGTATTTTTAGTAGAGACGGAGTTTCACTGTGTTGGTCAGGCTGATCTCAAACTCCTGTCCTCAAATAATCCACCTGCCTCGGTCCGCCAAAGTGCTGGGATTGCAGGCATGAGCCACCATGCCCAGCCTAATGTTCCATTTTTAACAAAACCAGATAGGTCTCAGGTTCAGGGCCTTGAGCAAAATAATTAGATTTATTTATTTATTTAGAGACAGAGTCTCACTCCGTTACCCAGGCTGGAGTACAGTGGTGAGATCGTGGGCTACTTCAAACTCTGCCTCCATGGTTCAAGCAATTTGCACGCCTCAGCCTCCTGAGTAGCTGGGATTGTAGGCATGAACCACCACGCCCAGCTAAGTTTTCTATTTTTAGTAGAGACGGGGTTTCGCCATGTTGACCCTGCTGGTCTTGAACTTCCGGCCTCAAGGAATCTGCCTGCCTTCATTGTTTCATTTCGATTTTGTACAATCATCTTTTACTTATGACAGTGATATTATTTATGATACTGATATAAAATGATATAAATCTAATATTTAAAAAGTGGATCAAAGGAAGATTGTCAATGACAATTGACTATTGTGATATATGAATAGAACAAGAATCTTGAAGATTAATATGCTGCAGTTGACATTTGCCTAATTTTTTGATGCTGGATATCTGAGCCTTACCTTGATTGGGAGGAACATTCCAGAAGTGAGTGAGTCTTCCTGGAAGTCAGCATCCCTTCCTCTTACAGAAGCTGACAAGGTCAGTCTTTCTTTGCTCCATGGCTACTAGGTTCATAAAAAGGAGAAAGGATAAAACAGTTTGATAAAATTATACAACAGAGTACTATGCCATAATAATAATAACTATGAACAATACTGCAGGTAACCACATGGACGAATCTCATAGATATAATGAGAGGGAGAGAGAGAAAGAGAGAGAGAGAGAGAGAGAGAGAGAGAGAGAGAGAGAGAGAGAGAGAGAAAACTCTAGGCACAAAAGAGTATAAACAGAGTAGATATTGTATGGTTTATCCATGTGAAGTTCAACAACAGGCAAAACTAATTTATAGTAATAGAAGTCAGAAAAGTCATCACCTTGAGGGGGATCCTGTATCAGCTGGGAGGGGGTACAAGAAAGCCCTCGGAGGCGTTAGAAATATAGTATATTTTGAACAGGGTAGTGGTTCCACAGGTGTAGATGTATTTGAAATGCGCACATGAGATTTTTGCCCTTAGTGCTGTATACATTATATCTCAACTAAAAAGAAAACAAAGCCCAGTAGCCCAAGTAGTGTCCAGGGTTGGCAGCCCTGGCGCCTGCACTCTAATTAGACTATTGTTGTGACAAGCTCTTGGCTGTGTTCTCAGCTTCCCAGCTTGGTCCCGGGTGCTGTGGGAACCAGGTTCTCCAGCCTATTTCTTCATCCCTGAGCAGCTGGCTTGCTATCCTGCCAATAAATTCATTTGACACTCATGTTGGCCCAAGTCAGTCTCTGCTGTTTGCAGTCAAGTACCCTAACAGGCACACTAGCATGTAACAGAGGACTAAATGACTGCTGGAAGGCCCCAGCTCTGATCTCTGTTATGACACCCACGTAGGATTCCCCCCAGGACCTAAGCAGCTCCCTGAAAAGCTGGCGGGCTTAAAGATGCTTACAAATCGAAAGATATCACTGCATGGTCACCATCTCAGCCATAATATAAACATCAAAAAGTCAAACCGGGGGGCTGGTGTTTCTCAGTAAGACCACTTTAATGCTTTTAAAAAATATATTAAATTATTCCCTTTTTTTTCCCTTTGTCTCTGGCAGCCCCATTCTGTTGGTGACCTCAAGCCTTTCTTAGCACGTAACCTCTGGAAAGCACGATCAAATAAAACAACAAATGTGACTGTGCTTTGTAAATTGTACAGAACCAAGACACATGAAAGGCATTATTATTAGGTTAAAAAAGGCAAAGGAAATTGGTGTATGAAATGCTCAGCTGGTTTGAAACATCAAAATCATTTAAAACCATGCTTTACAAGGCTGCCTAATTGCAAAAGCTATAAACTGTCTTGAGAAAACAACCATAAAAAAAGCGTGACATTTCAAAATGTAATACAAGACAATACTATCTCCTGATGGTTATTGTAGTAGAATTGTTATTTTGGTTTAATGGGGCACTTAAAAAAGACAATTAGATCTTTAGACTCTGGCAGAATAAAAGCACATAATGAAATGAAGATAGCAGGTATATTGGAAGGTAATGTTACATAAGGAGATTATTTTGGTGAACTTTATTTGAATCAGGATGATTCATAATTGTATAATTAGATACTTCAATTTAAACATGAAATGCAGTAAATTATGCAAGCAGCAAACAGAGCATCTCTCCCTGGTATTTTTCAATGAGATATATTAATGAGATATTGACATTGGGTTTTTTTTTTTCTTCAGGCAACAAGTTGTGATTAGTTGATAGCTTGATGTCAGCAAACATTTCCTCTTTGGTTGAAACATGAGTATTCAGGGTACCAGTTCTTTCTCCTTTGTTTGCACATCACTGCCTGAAGCCTAAGTTCCCTGGAGATGTCTTGTGCCATCACAGCCTTGGAGACCTGGAGGTTGCCAGGTGGCCCCATCAGCAGTGCATTATGGGAGCTGCTCACAGAATCGCAGGGTGGGCCTTTGCCTGCAGAACAGACTTCCCTGCCTTCTACCCTCTGCTTGCCAGTGGCGTTGGTTGTGAAATCTCAGACTGGTGATTGGACTCTGGAATGAGACTGGCTTTCCTGTGCCTTCCTCCTGCCATCTTGGTTCAGCTGTTTCAGTCAGGATCCGCCTGGGGCAAGGGCACATTGGTCACATATGAAGTGACCAATTCATTCATTGAAGATGAGACATTCAGGTACAGTTTTGTAAAATGCACAGCTCGTCTCCCTTATAATGTCTCACTTGAGATCTCATTCACCCTAGGATTAGACACCATTTTCAATATCTTTGCAGCCCTTTTATGCAGGTGAGAAAGCTGCAGAGGATGACCACTTGCCTGAGACCTAGTGGCTAGTGGCAAAAGAGGGATCAAACTCAGGTTCAGTGCTGGTTAGATAATTTGGTCGCTGTGCAAAATGAAAACATGGAACTTCCTGTTCAAAAATTATTAAGAATTTCAAGATGCCAACAGCATGAAACCAAGCTTGGGGCTCCTGCTTGCCTACATAGGTTGCATGTCCATCAAGCCAGCCCTGGACAGTTGGTGGTATTCCAAATGTCAGTTCCTTCAAGGATGGCATTGGTCTTTGGGGGTGTACCTTTCTTTCTTGCCTGAGTTCTAAACCAGTTGAGAAAACCAAAATTGCCAGGCAAATAGTGATTTAAAAAAAATGCCAGCTTTATTTTGGATAAAGGCAAGGCTTTATTTTGGATTGTGACATGTGGTGCATGGCCACAGTGGGCTGCCTAATTCTGAACCCAGAATGACAGACTTGTCCCCAGTGGCTCTAGAAAAGGGGAACTTTCTCCCAGAAGAGACAGAGACTTTCCTGCTAAGCTGTCAGCAGGGCAGTAGCAGGCAAAGCTAGCTCTCCACAGACAGTGGATCCCAAAGAGGAAGAGAAAGAGGAGGAGCTTGTCTACATGTCTCAGTTCCTGTTCCCCAAACTCAGGAGTCAGAGATGTCACGTCTCCTCTAGGGGAGGAGAAACTGAAGAAGGTGTAGAGCCTAGGTGTGTCCTGTTGAGGATTGTTCCTGAATGTGATTGGCTCTTCTACAATAGTTCTCAATGGTGCCTGCCTCCTTGTACTCATACCCTTGTTTAATCCCCTCACCTGAGCATGGGCTGGACCATAGCGATTGCTTCTAACAAATAGAAGTGATGTCACTTCCAAGGTTTCAATTGCTCTGATGAAGCCAAGTCACCATACTGTGATCTGTTTTCTGGCCAGTCAGGAGAAGAGGCTCTCGCTCTGGAGAATTGAATCCCATCAACAACTGTTTGAGGGAACAAGGATGCAGATCCACCCTGGATGCCTCGAAATGACTGCAGCGCTGAAGAACATGATGCTTGCCTCATTGTGAGCGTCTCCCGCCTCCTTCTCCCTTCTCTCCTTCTTCCCTCTTCTCTTCTTTCTCCTTTTTCCTGTTCATGCTCTCTTCGTGTTTCATTGTGATTTGCAATGTGATTTGCATAGATTAGTGATTTGTGATTTTCTGTTTTTAAACCAACGTGTACTATTTCCAAATAAAGTAACCTATGGGCTCAGCCACTCTTTGCAACTCAGGTCTCCTTTTCTTTTTCTACGCAATGCCCCCCTTGGACTCAGGTGACCCCAGGAGCACCTGCATGGGGCACTTCAGCTCTCTGCAACACAATGTGAAAGCTGGTAGCCAGGACTGGCTCGACAGTTTCTTTATTAGTCTTTCTGATTAGATTATTGTAAGGCTGGTTGCCTCGCCGGGAGCTTGGACACGCCCATCCCTCCCCGTGCCTGGAAATTACATCACCACTCTGCACTCCACACCAAACTCTGCACCCGGCACCCAGCCCGCCATTGGAAAACCCCGCCAAAATTTAAAAGAAGCTCTGCCAAAACCTGCCCAATAGCATTCTGCTCCATCCAGGTCCCACTCCCCCTGGGCGGCCCGCTCACTGGAAATCCCACCTACCTACCAGTAGCAGCTTGCCCCGTCCACGCCCTGTTTCTCCACAACCAATCAAACGCCCTCACTCCCTATAAAACCCCTTGCCCTGGGAAGTTAAGCGCAACTTCTCTGGCCCCGCATTTCCTCAACCACAGAACCTCACCCCGGAGCTTAATAAATTGGCATTTAGTTTTCCTAGGCTGGTCTCAGTTTCCTCATTTTAAACTTGGCAATAACCCTTACAATTATTATGCAACTCCAATTCCATCTTCTCTCTTCCTGCCTGTCATGTGCCTGAAAAAACAACTTGGCCCTTGTTAAAAGCCTTTAAATTGTCCTCGTTGCCTAGGTAAGAGCCATACCTCTTAGCTTTCACATTCAAGATGTTTCACAATTTAGTCCAAACCAACCTGGTAATTCTGACCCAGGGGAAAGAGGAAGGAACCACTGATTAATGGGGAGACCAAGTGAGAGACTTTTGCAAGTATCCAGGTATGTAATGAAGCCTCACATTAGCAGACAGCAGTGTTCCCAAAGATTTAGTGTGCTTCATTCATTCACTCCACGATCATTTATTGCCTAGGTGTTTTTTGAGATGCTAAGGAATTCAAAAGTGAACAAAACTATTCTTGCTCCATAAGGTTACATTCCCCTGGGAAGAAGCAATCAACAAACAAAAAAATAAGACATACATTATCATGGGTGGTGAGTAAGTGCTACGATAAAAAATAAATCACGGAGACGGGGAGCGGGCATATTCAGAGGTATTGCAATTTAAAATGGGGTAGTCAGAGCAGGCTTCCATGAAAAAGTGACATTTGGGCAAAGACCAGATCATGTAGAGCCTTGCAAGCCATTGTAAGGCCCTGGTTCGCTACGGAGAAGCAGTTTTGATCACTGAATCGGGACATGTGTCTTTTGTTCTGGTAAAGTGGATAAGCTTTGACCAGTCACTTTGCCGCTGTAAGCCTCACCTCAGATGTTGTACACTTTAAAAGAGATTGTGCAGGTAGACAGAACATTCATTCATTCATTCTGTGCACAAAAGTTTATTGAGTGCCTACTCTATACCACTGACTGTACCTGGCACATATAAACCCACACATGTGTTGACAAACATTATCATTACTAAAAAGAGACAAGTTGGCAGGTGAATTTTGTCATAGCTTTTTTCAAAATGGCAACTGCTGCAACCTTGGCCTGATCCACCAGGGACTATGGGAAAGATCAATTTCACGCCTCATTGCAGTCCCTCTTCCTTGTTACCTTAGAGCCCTACTTCTCACACAAGAGGCCATCAACCTCACTCCGCCTGAGGTCATATGGCTGGAGTGAAATCCCCAAAGATCTTATGAAAAAATAATCAATAGCACAATTGCCAACAAGGGGTCCACAATACAAGATCCTGTTCCTTCCAGTTTTCAGCGTGAGTCAACTACTG
Organism: Alouatta palliata; assembly: GCA_004027835.1. Lineage (NCBI taxonomy): Eukaryota > Metazoa > Chordata > Mammalia > Primates > Atelidae > Alouatta > Alouatta palliata. The sequence continues at coordinate 38,829 of PVKV010019192.1, forward strand.
GATTTTTTCACCCTGAGCTTGATGTAGGGGACAGACAGGGAGCTCCCAGACACTGTAGAAAGGACCCTTCATGGTAACACAACCCCAGGATTTGAAGTTTCCCCAGAAAGGTCAACAAATCCATCATCTGTTTGGGTCATCTCATTCCACAACAAATGTGTGGAGCTCTCCAGGAGAGGTCCACGGCTGCCTATACTAATTAGTGAAAAAAAGCAAAAGAACCCTAAGCCCTTCAGATGCCAGGATTGATGTGTCTCCCCTGACCTCTGAACTCAGTCTCTTTCCAATTTGACCAAATTGAATTCAGTGCCTGCCGGGTACTAGACACAGGGCTAGTCATTGGAGTATAAAAATGAATGAGACAGAGCCTTTGCCCTTGAGGAGCTCCCTGTCTAGTGGGTGAGACACAGGCAAACAAACAACGATGATGCACCCTGACAAGGGTTGTAAAAGAGGCAGACAGAAAGGGCCGTGGGAAGACAGTGAAGACAGCAGAGAATTCTGCCTGGATGTGTGTGCTGGAGTGGTGTGTCTGTGCATTAGTGAAGGCTACAAATGTTTTCAAGATACCATGGATTGTAAGCTGTTTTCTGATTTAACAACAGCTTTTGGGTCAACAATAAGAAGTGCTGCCACATCAAATGTCCACATCAGCTGGGATAAGCATACCAATGACAGAATAGTTAACACTGTGAAAATGCACTGTTTGAACTCCCTTTCTCCAAAGTCTAGTGTCTCCTACACTTGAGTGTGGACTCAGAGAAAGTCTCTTCTCAGCATCAGGTGGGCAGGACTAGCGGAGAGGCCAAGTTTACAGCTTAGAGAAAGCTGAACTCAGGCAGAGGCCACTAGCCAGGCACAAAACCCAACTGGCTGGCCAACACTGGAGGTGTGAGGGCATGAAGGAAATCATTGTCCCCAGAACCCCTTCCAAGAAAAATACAATGCGTGCTTGCAAGAAAGTTGTAAGAAACATTTCAATAAGATGCTTCTGAGGGTGTCAGTGAGGAGGATCTTCAAAACGTCTGCTCAGGCTGCTAACTGCCTTCCAGGGAGGCTACAACTGGGTCAGTTGTGGGGGCTCTGGTTTTGCAAAGTGGAATGTGCAGGCTCAGGGCCAAATTGCTGTGACAGTGGAGGACAGGCTGGGGTGGTAGCTAAGAAGCAGGCCTCCTTCACCCACCCTGCCCCTCTCCTTTAAATAAATGCAGAATAGATATTGAAAGAATATCCATTTGAAGGTAGATGAGACTTCCTTGCCTGGAGGTCCCACTGTTTCTATGCAGCTCTGGCCGAAAAGCAGCATTCAGAAGGAGTAAGTGTCAACCCAGAGGCTGGGCTGATATGTGGAAACTGGAGGAGAGGCTGTGGGTGCAGTCTCTGGAGCCACTAGAGCAGAGTAGCTGCATTCAGAATGGAGGTAAGGAGGTGGGAGACGGGCCTGGGGCTGTTCCTCAGGCTTGCAGCCTACTGCAGGGGTGTTACAGGACATTGTCACCAGTGTGGGCTGGGGAGGAACTGTTCAGGATGCTGAGGCTCTTCGGACCAGAAGGAGGCTCTCAGCACTGGTATGATTGCCTAAAACAGAATTACCCATATTCTATAGGGTTGGGGACACACACTGGTACCCTCTTCCCAGAAAAAGGGAAGCCTGATGAGTGTACCTTATCAGCTAGGATTTCCACCTTGCTTCTCCTGTCAAGACCGACTTCCTAGTGCCTATAACTGGCTTACGGTGGGTGCTATATGGGTATGTGTTAAATAAATAAATGATATACCTTACAGTGATACTCTGGATCCATTTAACCATCTATCCATTCGAGAAACACATGTGGTTCAAGCAAAATTTATTTATTTATTTGGGGATAGGGTCTCACTCTGTCACCCAGGTTGGAATTCAGTGGCATCATCATAGCTCACTGCAGCCTCAAATTCCTCGACTCAAGTGATCCTCCTGTCTTGGACTCCCAAAGTGCTAAGGTTACAGGTGTGAGCCACCACGCCTAGTCTAAGACAAAATTTTTCAGCGAGTAGATGCTCCCAGCCACCTGCTCGTGTTAAGCCCTTTCCTCTCCTTCCAAGGGAGGATTTGCCCTTTGTCATCCTGCTTCCCTAGACTTGAGGAAGGGCACAAAAATAGGAAATAGGTAGAGAGCGGTAGAGTTCCAAATATATGTGAGGAAGGGGAGAAAGGACACTTGCTTAAAGCGGAAAGCCAACCAAAATCTGAAAAGACTAGGTATATATCAAAAAGAAAGCAAATTGAAGAGATATATGCAATCCTGTGTTTATTGCAGCACTATTCACAATAGCCAAGATTTGGAGGCAACCCTAAGTGTCCATCAACAGAAAAATGGGGCCAGGCATGGTGTCTGCTCATGCCTGTAATCCCAGTATTTTGGGAGGCTGAGGTTAAAGGACCCTTAAACCGGGGAGTTTGAGGCCAGTCTGCACAATATAGTGAGAGCTTGCCTCCATAAAAAATAAAAAAGTAGCCGGGTGTAGTGGTGCACACTTGCAGTCCTAACTACTCGGGAGGTTGAGGGGGGAGGATTGCTGGAGCCCAGGAATTTGAATTTGAGTCTGCAGTGAGCCATGATTGTGTCACTGCACTCCAGCCTGTGCAACAGAGTGAGACCCTATCCCCATTAAAAAAAAAAAAAAAAAAAAAGCAAACAAATGGATAAGGAAAATGTGGCACATTTGCACATTTGCACAACGGAATAGCATTCAGCCACAAAAAACTGAGGTCCTGTCATTTGCAACAACATGGGTAGAACGTAGATCTGCAGGACATTATATTAAGTGAAATAAGTCAGCCACAGAAAGACATACTTCACTTGTTCTCACTCATTTGTGGGAGCTAAAAATTAAAACATCTTAACTCATGGAGTTAGAGACACAGAGGCAGAGAGTTAAAAATTAAAACATCTCAACATCATGGCAAATGCTGGTTACCAGTGGCTGGGAAATGTAGTTTGGTGGGGAATGAGGGTGGTTAATAGGTATAAAAATATCGTTAGGTAGAATGAATAAGAGCTAGTGTTTTATAGCCTGACAGAGTGACTACAGTCAACAATAATTCATTGTACATTTAAAAATAACCAAAAGAGTGCAGTTCGATTGTTTGTAACACAAAGGACACATGCTTGAGGTGATAGACATCCTATTTACCCTGATGTTATTATTATACATTGTATGCCTGTATCAAAATATCTCATGTACCCCAGAAACGTATATACAACTACTATATACCCCCAGGAAAAGCCAAAAAGAGAAGCAGATTTAGCTAACAAGGGATGGGGAGAGAGAGGTGAGGTAAGGAGAGGCAGGGAAGTCAGAGGAAGAACCAGCCACACGGCCTCCAGGGCTGTGTGAGGGAAAGGGCTTGCGAATGTGGCATGGGAAAGGAAGGTAGGGTTGGCAGCCAGAGGGAGGCTCCAGAGAAATTTCAGAGCATAAGGGAGCTGTGGAGGAGAAGGCGTTTTGGATGAGGGTCACTGTAAGTTATACATCATGTCCCCTTTCCTGTTCTTGGAGATACCTAGGTAAACGATGGGATTCCTTTTTCACTATGTTGGCTGCAGGACTGTGGTTCTTTCAATTCAACTGCACCCGAAAATAGGCCACGTGGGGCTCAGGATTTATAAGCTTTGTACAAATAATGAGCATTTACCATAGGCTAGAATCTAGGTGAGGAGGCAGGGACACAGAAATCTATCATAAAGCAGCCATGCCAGCCCGGTGTGGTGCTCACGTCTGTAATCCCAGCACTTTGGGAGGCTGAGGTGGGTGGATCACTTGAGGTCAGGCATCCAAGACCAGCTTGACCAACATGGTGAAACCCCATTTCTACTAAAAATACAAAAATCAGCTGGGTGTGATGGTGCCCGCCTATAATCCCAGATACTCAGGAGGCTGAGGCAGGAGAATTACTTGAACCCGGGAGGCAGAGGTTGCAGTGAGCTGAGATCGTGCCGCTGCACTCGAGCACTCCAGCCTGGGTGACAGAGTGAGTCTCAAAACAAACAAACAAGCAAATGAACAAGCACCCAGCCATGCCTCCAAGGAGCTCATAACCCAGAAGGAGCACCAGATTTTACATATGTCTGCACACAC
>PVKV010019193.1:0-42844 GCA_004027835.1 Alouatta palliata
CGGTGAGCCGAGATCGCGCCATTGCACTCCAGCCTGGGTAACAAGAGCGAAACTCCGTCTCAAAAAAAAAAAAAAAAAAAAAACAGGATCCCATTCTTGTTAAAAAGATTAGTGAATACATAGAAGAAATCTGGACTGAGTGTAGTGGCTAATGCCTGTAATCTCAACATTGAAGGAGGTTGGGGCAAAAGGATTGCTTGAGGCCTGGAGTTCAAGACCATCCTGGGCAACAGAGCAAAATCCTATCCTTAAAAAAAAAAAAAAAAGGATGAAGAAATCATCTGGGCGACTCTTCTACAAACTGTTAATAGTGGTTAAGTCTGGATGATGGATATATGACTGTGTTTTTTTCTAAATTACATATTTCTGTAATGTTTTTAATTTACAAAAATAAGCAGGTATGTCTTTCCTAATCAGAAGAAACAAAAGTAACAAAATAATCAGCTTAAGAAGGCAGAGAGTATTTAATATATTTTAGAAAAATATGGTCCTTGTTTAATGGGTAAGTGAATTTTAAACTTATATAGAATGTCTCCTACCTTGACAGTTTGGATAAATTATTTATCACTGTACATGAACATCAGGCACTCTTTATAACAGATACTCCAGTTCGGTGTCAATAACTCTTTTTTTGAATCCTAGTCAGTTTCCCCCAATCACTGAAATGAATTTATATACATATTGGGATTTGTGGCAACATTTTTGTTTCTTTGGCCTCATCCCCTAATTCTTTGAAAGTGTTATTTGCTTGTGGTATATTACAAGTGGGAGATTCAATAATTTTCTCTTACAAGCAAATTTATTTTTGTTTTAAGATTTAGATTTTAAACCTACTGGCTGATATTTGAAAGCATAACCATGCTCCTCAGTCCCAGTGTATTGTTTGTAATTGGTCCAATTTATCTGATTCAGGTGCATTGTGGCCAGGTATGAAACCTGAAAGTGGTTTAATTCAGACTTCATCTCCAAGTCAACACAGTGTTCTTACCTGCACTACAGGGTTAACCACAAGCCAGCCAAGCCCAGCACATTATTCTTACCCCATTCAAGGTAAATAGGCATGGTTGTGTGTGTGTTTTTAAATTATTATTATTGTTTCTTTCTTTTAATCTACCTGTATCCCCAAACAAATTGGATAATACAGGAGCTCTGTCTTCTAAAATAGAAAGGGGGTGATACCTGGATTTGTGCATGCTTTTTGTGTTAGGCAAACCACAGCTTAAAAGTGTGATTTATAAGTAGTTTAGACTTTGAATGCGAGCTGCTTAATAGAATTGAAACTTTCCCTTTGCATGTTGGGGTCCAGAAAACCTCTTGATTTTATTCTAGTCTATTTTCAGTAGCATTTTGTCCTATAAATGAGCAGAAGACTCATGGGTTGGAATTTTGCTGACCTATGTGAATTGTCATAGCCATATGTGAGGTGTGTGCTGCTTTTCTGCTGTGTCTTTGTCACACTTACACCCTGTTTACTACTTGATGAGAGCATTTCTCTTCCTCAAGAAGTTCATTCTTACTTCTCTTTCAGGATAAAAAGCATGGTACTAAAGCTTAAACATCTTTACCTTCCAAGTTCTTCCTCAAACAGACTTAGAATTACAACAAGACTATTAGGAAAGAAGACAAAAAACTCAAAAGGCACTATGGAATTAATTGCCTATCCTTCTAAATCCAATGCAGGCAATTTGTCATTGCTCCAGACTGGGATTAGTGTCCTTATACCTGGCTTCTCATCTGCCTCCTTTCTCCTGATGTTTCCCAGCTTTTAAATGTTTTTTTTTTTTTTTTTTTTTTTTGAGACGGAGTCTTGCTCTGTCCCCAGGCTGGAGTGCAGTGGCGCGATCTCGGCTCACTGCAACCTCCGCCTCCCGAGTTCAAGCAATTCTCCTGCCTCAGCCTCCCGAGTAGCTGGGGCTACAGCCACATGCCACCATGCCCAGCTGATTTTTGCATTTTTTTTTAGTAGAGACGGTGTTTCACCATGTTGGCCAGGATGGGCTGGATCTTGATCTCATGATTCACCTGCCTCGGCCTCCCAAAGTGCTGGGATTACAGGCGTGAGCCACTGCGCCCGGCCAGTCTTTTTTCTTATAAAATGGATGGTTAAAGGGATTCGTATGAGACCTCAATGTGGTGATAAAAAAATTTTTGATGTAAATTAATTAGATTTTTATTTTCAGTTTTAACTATTTTCAGAAATGTTTGAAAACTACTTCTTGGTCCAGTGGAAACAGAACTGGTCTCTATGTTCTAAGACCTTTGTCTGAGCTACCTTTACCTCCTTTTTACCAAGTCTCTCCTTTTCTTTACTTGTTTCCTCTTCTTCTTCTTCTTTTTCCCCCTTCTCCCTCCCCCTTCTTTCTTTCTAAAGTGGGAACAAACCAGGAGGGAGAAACTTGAGAGAATGACTTTGCCTGTCTTCTCTACCTCTCCCTTTCTTTATAGAGTATTTCTCTATAGTTTTTTGTTTTGTTTTGTGACAGTCTCATTCTGTTTGTTGCCCAGCTAGAATGCAGTGGCATGATCACGGCTCACTGCAGCCTTGACCTCCAGGGCTAAAGTGGTCCTTTCATTCAGCCTCCCCAGTAGCTGGGACTGCAAGTACACACCACCACACCCAGCTAATTTTTTCTACTTTTTTTTTTTTTTTAAGAGGTGGGGTATCACTATATTGCCCAGGCTGGTCTTGAACTCCTGGGTCCAAGCGTCCTTCCACCCCAGGTTCCCAGAGTGTTGAGATTATAGGTGTGAGCCACCACACCCAGCCTAGTATTTCTCTATGTTGATAGGCCTTTTGGGTCCAACCACAGGTAAGTTTAGTTGCTAACTCTCTTCTAATACCTGTTTAGAACTTACACCTAGGTTGTGAAAGAAGACCAAGTGTTCTCTTATATTAATAACATGCTACCAAAATGTAGAACCACCATTCCTCTGTAGTTATGTCTAGAATTTGAGGAACATGATAGCTATGCTTGTTTCTCCCTCATAAAACAAGAGGAATCACCTCTTTGGGGTCTGTTAGGACCATTGTTTTAAGAGTCATGAGGCTGGACATAGTGGCTCATGCCTATAATCGCAGCATTTTGGGAGGCTGAAGTCGGCAGATCACCTGAGGTTGGGAGTTCGAGACCAGCCTAACCAACATGGAGAAACCCTTTCTCTACTAAAAATACAAGATTACCCGGGTGTGGTGGTGCATACCTGTAATCCCAGCTACTTGGGAGGCTGAGGCAGGAGAATCACTTGAATCTGGAAAGCAGAGGTTGCGGTGCGCTGAGATCCTGCCAGTGCACTCCAGCCTGGGCAACAAGAGCAAGACTCGGTCTCAAAAAAAAAAAAGAATTAAATAGGCCAGGCGAGCTGGCTCTCTCCTGTAGTCCCAGCACTTTGGGAGGTCAAGGCAGGCGGATCACAAGGTTAGGAGTTCAAGACCAGCCTAACCAATATGGTGAAACCCATTCTCTACTAAAAATACAAAAATTAGCCGGGTGTGGTGGCTGGCGCCTATAGTCCCAGCTGCTCAGGAGGCTGAGACGGGAGAATTGCTTGAACCCAGGAGACAGAGGTTGCAGTGAGCCAAAATGGCGCCAACGCACTCTAGTCTGGGTGACAGAGTGAGACACTGTCTCTAAATAAATAGTGAGACTCTGTCTCTAAATAAATAAATAAATAAATCAGTCTTGAAAATATCCCTTAAACTTCACTAATCACTATTCTTATTTGTTCTCTATTAGAACATTTTCTTCTTTTGGATTGGTTAATCCAGTTTCCTTCATTTTGCTATTAAATGATAATTGCAGGTATTTATGAAGTGCTTACTATGCTCTTGACAGTTTTCTAAGCAGTGAATAGGTATTGCTCATGTAATCCTCACAACAACCCAATGAGGGAAGTACTGATAGCCCCATTTTACGGGGGGGGAACCTGAGGCACAGAAAAGCTAAGTTGCTTATTTATAGTCACAAAATTAACAAATATTTAAGGCAGGATATTAGCTAGGCATTCTGACCCCACAGCATGAGTACAATATTTATGTTTTTCAGTATAGAGGTCAGGGTATCAGTATCAACTCTCCCATAATTGAAAACCTATACCAACAGATATCTAAATTCACTTATCCTCCCTTTTTCTGGTTAATCTATCGGCTCATTTTATTGTTCATTAGCACAGGGTAGAAATTAAGGCAGAAGTTAACCATTAAGTTATCAAGTTTTGCCATTTATTCTGATGAAAAAATTGTTAGAAAAATAGTTGAATAAAATGAAATATGAGTATTACTGGAAGATTGAAATTACTTAAGTTCACCACTATCAATATTACTCTCTTCACTTTTGTTTTTCCCTTTCTTTTTAGCATGGTTAACGAATGTTAGCTGTCCAGGGCTGTTTCTTTACCCAATTTTTTAAGTGTTCAAAACAGTAATATTCATTCATTCCACCCCAGGCATTCTCCAATTGACAGCAGCTCATCCTCCCTGGGGCAGTTAGGGAAATTATCTCAAAAACCTAATCTGCTTCTGGCTTGATTAACTCTAATCAGAACCTTGTCTTTAGTTTGTACTTCAGTGGTACCATCCACAATGAGAAGAGACTGTCTTTGTATGCTCATAAAAATGTTTTGAATGAGTAGATCTGACTTCTGTAGTATCATCCTTTTCCTAGAGTATCTGGTGACTCTGTGGCCCTGTCTTTGTTCATTTTCTTCAGCTGAGATGTTTTAATTGGTTAAAAATATTCAAGTGACAAAATTAATTTCAGAAATTTCAAAATTAATTTTAATTAAATTTTTATTTCTTTTCTTTGAGATTGAGTCTTGCTCCGTCACCCAGGCTGGAGTGCAGTGACGCAGTCTCAGCTCACTGCAACCTCTGCCTCCTGGGTTCAAGTGATTCTTGTATCTCAGCCTCCCAAGTAGCTGAGATTACAGGCACTCACTACCATGCCCAGCTAATTTTTGTATTTTTAGTAGAGATGGGGTTTCACCATGTTGGCGAGGCTGGACGGAAACTTCTGCCCTCAGGTGATCCGCCTGCTTTGGCCTCCCAAAGTGCTGAGATTATAGGCATGAGCCACTGTACCCAGCTTAATTAAGTCTTTTAATGAATATCTTTGTACTCTAGTGTCATTGGTAACAATAATAATCTATCTTTGATCAGGAGATTTTTTTAAAAGTTTTTACTACCCCAGTACCTAAAGTACAATTTAAAAAAAATTTTATTAATAGGTTTTTTTTTTTTTTTTTTGAGACAGAGTCTTGCTTTGTCACCCAGGCTGGAGTACAGTGGAGCAAGCTTGGCTCACTGCAAACTCCACCTCCTGAGTTTAAGTGATTCTTCTGCCTCAGCCTCCCAAATAGCTGGGATTACAGGCACACAACACCATGCCCGGCTAATTTTTGTATTTTTAGTAGAGATGGGGTTTTGCCATGTTGGCCAGGCTGGTTTCAAACTCCTGACCTCAAGTGATCCGCCCACCTCGGCTTCCCAAAGTGCTGGGATTACAAGCATGAACTACCGCACCTGACCTAGACTTTATTTTTTATTCATAATTTTAGATTTATGGAAAAATTGAGCAAATAGTATAAAAAGTTCCTATTTATCCCCCCTCCTGCACAGTTTCCCCTGTTACTAACATCTTAACGTTAGAATATTACACTTGTTACAGTTAATGAACCAGTACTAGTATGTTATTATTAACTAAGTCCATAATTTATTTGGATTTCCTGTGTTTTTATATGATGTCCTTGTTCTGTTCCAGGATCCCATCCAGGATACCACATTACGTTTAGTTATCTTGTCCCCTTAGTCTCCTCTAGAGTTTGTAGTTTCTCAGACTTTTCCTTGCTTTTAATGACCTTGACAGTTTTGGGGAGTACTGGTCCAGGTATATTTTAAGATGCCCCATTCTTAGAATTTGTCTGATGTTTTTCTCATGATTACACTGGGGTTATGGATTTTAAGGAGGAAGGTCACAAAGGTAAGGTGCTATACTATCATCATTATTTATGACTGTTGATATTGACCTTGATTACCTATTTGAAGTAGTATTTGTCAGTTTTCTCCATAAAGTTACTTTTTCCTCCCTTTCCATACTGTATTCTTTGGATAGAAGTTACTGTGTGCAGCCCACACTTAAGGAGTTTTGCTGCCCCTCCTTTACGGTAGAATATCTTCCCCCCCCCGCCCACCCCAGTTAAGCCACAAGAATACGATAGAATATCTACATAATATATTTGGAATTCTTCTGTCCAGATTTGGCTCTTCTCCTCAGTTTGTTAATTTATTCAGTCATTTGTTTATGGACTCATAGATACTTAATTTATACTTGGGGTTATAATCTAGTATCACATTATTTATTTTGCTAGTTTGGCCACTGGGAGCTCTTTCAGTTGGCTCCTATGCCTTTTGACATACATACTCTCATTTTTTTGGTTTTTGGTTGTTTTTCTTCCCCAGCACTTCCTTATTTCCTGGTACTACAAGATGCTCCAGGCTCATCTTGTATATTACCTATTCAAGTCCTGTTATCAGCCACTTTTTTTAAGGAGACCTGGTTCCTTTTACTGGAAAGAATGGTATTAGAAACCAAGATCTGGGCTTCCAGCCTGGGCAACATGGCAAAACCCCATCTCTGCAAAAAATACAAAAATTAGTCAAGTGTGATGTGGTGCATGCCTGTAGTCCCAGTTACTTGGGAGGCTGAGGTGGGAGGATCACCTGAGCCTTAGGAGGTAGAGGCTGCAGTGAGCTGTGCGTACCACTGAACTCCAGCCCGGGTGACAGAGTGAGACCTTGTCTCAAAAAAAAGATCTGAGCTTGAGGGTTGCTAATTGCTACTGGGGTGTCAAGTGACATTTCTTCTAGCCTTTCTCAGCTGACAGAGCAAAGAAATATATTTGTGTATACTAACATATGTAAATACACATATCTATAAATATTTCTCTATGCAGTAATCTGTATCTGTGTTAAGTTAAACATGAGTTCTTACTGATTTCTTGAGCTCTGATCATTCTAAACTGTGTCCCTTGTTGATCTGTAAATCTCCACTCCAACAATAAGAATCTTTTATTAGGAAATTTTTATTATTTTGATTTACTAAGCTCCTTGTGGGGAGCAGTGCTTGCACATAGTAGGCACTCAATAAATATTTGATAAATAAATGATTATGTGAATGAATGACCCACTTAGTCAATCAGTTTTAACTTAAAATATGTACAGTTTCTACTGGATCAAGAATTGTCAGTAATGTTGACAACTGAGAGTAAGAGAGTATTGAGAGTAAGTTTTAGGAACCACCTAACTGTCAGCCTCTAGCAGAAAATAATGATTTTAGGCTGGGCACGGTGACTCACACCTGCAATCCCAGTACTTTTGGAGGCTGAGGTAGGTGGATCACTTGAGGTCAGGAGTTCGACACCAGACTGACCAACATGCTAAAAAAAACCCTTTATATTAAAAATACAAAAATTAGCTGGGTGTGGTGGTAGCTGCTTGTAATCCCAGCTACTCTGGGAGGCTGAGGCACAAGAATTGCGTGAACCTCAGAAGGCAGAGGTTGCAGTGATTTGAGATCGCGCCACTGCACTCCAGCCTAGGCGACAGACTGAGACTTCGTCTCAGAAAAAAAAAGAAAAAGGAAAGAATGATTTTGCCCTTCACACTTACTGCACACAAGATTGATGTATATGAATCCCACAAATATTTATTGACCATCACTTGCTCTATGGCAGGTCCTTTGCTAGATGCTGGAGTTCATAAGATAGCAAGATTCTGCCTTTATGGAGCTTACAGACTAGTGGTGGAGGGGAGGAAAACAAGCAAGCAAATAAATAACATTTTGATAAGTGCTCTGAAAGAAAAAAAATTTATCGTTATGATTAGGAAAACAGAAAAGGTCTTAGTTTTAATAAAGAGGTCAAAGAGACCCTCTTTGAGGAAGCGAGTCATGCTAAGGAGCCATCATGCTGGGAGGGCAAGGGGGTGGAGAGGACAATCCAGGCAGAGAGAACAATATTGCAAAAGTCCTCAAATGATAACAGGCTTGTCTGGTTTTGAGTAACTGAAAGAAAGCGCGCTTCAGTGTGAGCAAAGGACGTGGAGTGACATGATATACAATTAGAGAGGTGGGTAAAAATGAAATCTTGCACAAACTTTTATGTGTCATTAATGCATGAATTAACCTTTTAACTTTGCGGTGCTCTCATTTAGTCCAGCTGTGCCACTTAGCATTCTGTAACCATGGTCTTTTCTGTTCAAAGCTGTATCTGTATATTGACTATATTAGGCAGACATCTACTGGGGCATGGTTCTCAAAAGCGTTGTCTTTCAAATTTTTGCAGCTCTGTCGTCAAAACAGGAGTGAGGGCTGGCCAAAAACAGTTGGCCATGCCATTAGCATTTGGAGAGCTAGCAGCCTCTAGATATATAATAGTAGGAGCTACCACTTGAGTTTTATTTGATTCTCTAAATTTGTAGTTTTTGTTGCATAGTTAATTGTTGCTTTTGTTTTTAAACCTGCAGCTGAATATTGTTTTTGTACACACACATACACACACACACACACACACACATACACACACACACGATGATCTATACTGTTAAAAAAATGCCTGGCTTTTTAGTCATAGCTATATGTGTGGTAGGGCAGGCAGTGGTTGTGTACATTTTTAGGTGAGTTTGCCTTGGGTTCTATGATGGTTACAAGAGCATATTTAATTATTGACTAACTTCCCTCCCTAGAAACTCCTTGAAGGCCAGGACTTTGTCTTACTATTTTATCCTTCAGCGGCTGGAGTGGTTTTTACACACATAGTTGACCCTGATATACTTACTGGTTTGCTGAATGAATGAGTGGCACATGTTAGAAATAATTTGGCTTAGTTGAAGAAAAAAGTGTTATTAAGCCCTGTGAACTTTCTGGATCAGCAGACCAAGATCCCCTAAAATAGAAGCCAACTACTGCTCAGAGAAATTTGTGATTTCAGTACAGTACTTGTTAAAAAGTCAGAGTTATCAACTAGCTAATCAAACCATTAAACTTTCTAGCAGGGATATAATAAGAGTATATGGCCAGTTGTTTGTAAGGTCTACCATTTTACCTCCAGTCCATCTCATTAAGTGGTTTGAAAATTGTTAAATTTCTAAAACCACCTTATCATTCAGAGTACATTTTCCCTCATGTATATAGACATCAGATATGACTGAGTTGTACCTCCAACCACTATTAAGTTATGGAGAAGTGGTTGGGTGCAGTGGCTCATGCCTGTAATCCCAGCACTTTGAGAGGCCCAGGCGGATGGATCACCTGAGGTCAGGAGTTCAAGACCAGCCTGAGCAACATGGCAAAACCCGTCACTACTAAAAAAATACAAAAAGCTGGGCCTGGTGGTGCATGCCTGTAATCCCACCTACTTGGGAGACTGAGGCAGGAGAATTATTGAACCCGGGAGGTGGAGGTTGCAGTGAGCTGAGACTGCACCATTGCACTCCAGCCTGTGCAACAAAAGCGATACTCCATTCAAAAAAGAAAGAAAGAAAGAAAGAATTAAGGTATGGAGAAGGTAGGACAGAATTAAAGATCAATAGGTGAAAAAGAGAAATATATGCCAGGACCAGGGCCAGAAGAAAATTGAACTAAAAATGGACTTGCTGGGGAAAATAAATTTAAAAGATCAAATCAATTCTTTATTTTCTTTCCCATCTTAAATCACTTATGTTCAGTCTGTTTGATTGCAGGCCTGCCTAGGATAATGTACTGATAACAGAATCTGGAAACTATTCAAAATTTTTTCCCCGCAAGAATGATTGAAACCATTTACAGAGTCAGTTACTTTGTGTATTGTCATGTTGTGGTGCTTCCTCTTAGGAAAAAGGATGGGTAAGCCACAGTAGAAAAGAAGGTGAATATTGGCTGAAAGAAAATACCATCTGTAAAGTTATAAAACCTATTTCATTTAGTTGTTATGTTTAAGAAAATAATCCTTTGCTGGGCGCAGTGGCTCACGCCTGTAATCCCAGCACTTTGGGAGGCCGAGGCGGGTGGATCACGAGGTCAAGAGATCAAGACCATTCTGGTCAACATGGTGAAACCCCGTCTCTACTAAAAATACAAAAATTAGCTGGACATGGTGGCACGTGCCTGTAGTTCCAGCTACTCGGGAGGCTGAGGCAGGAGAATTGCTTGAACCCAGGAGGCGGAGGTTGCGGTGAGCCGAGATCGCGCCATTGCACTCCAGCCTGGGTAACAAGAGCGAAACTCCATCTCAAAAAAAAAAAAAAAGAAAGAAAGTAAGCCCTTAAGAGTCTTTTAGTTCCCCTGGAGCAAAGAGTACTATAGAAAATAACGTTACTCTGGATAGTTAGGAAATTTGTTTTTGTTTTTGTTTTTAATTTATTTTTTGAGACAGTCTCACTCTGTTGCCCAAGCTGGAGTGCAGTGGCTCAATCTCAGCTCATTGCAACCTCTGCCTCCCAAGTTCAAGTGATTATCCTGCCTCAGCCTCCTGCATAGCTGGGATTACAGGCAGTGCACCATCACACCTGGTTAATTTTTGTATTTTTAATAGACAGCGGATTTCACAATGTTGGCCAGGCTGGTCTCAAACTCCTGACCTCAGGTGATTCACCCACCTTGGCCTCCCAAAGTGCTGGGATTAAAGGCATGAGCCACCATGCCTGGCCATAGTTAGGAAATGTGAACCCTAACTTAGCTGCTGACTCTGAGGAAGAGCACTGGCTGAAGAATTGGGAGATACAAGTTGTCATCTTGGTTATCTTCCATTAGCTTTGCTGCTGTGGACAAGTTACTTCAACTCTTCTTTGTCTTAGGTTCTTCATCTTAATGCTGGGGTTGCAGCAATAGCTGTAACTGACCTTACTCTCTTCTAGACTGTCTTCTAAGCAGAGTACCCTTGGGGAAAGGGATGAAAATTCTCTGATTTTGACCAGAGCACTTAAGTTTCTATTGCATTTGTTCTCCTGCCCTTTTCTCAATGGAAGTTTTCTTACTAATTTTCACTCTGAAGGACTTGTTGTTAATGGGGCAGGTAGTCAGTTAGTCAGGTCTACCTGATGGTGAACCCATATGGTGTGTGCAACTGCAATAGGAGCCATATCTAAGTGTATTTATGATAAGTGAAGATGAGAAGTTTAAGAACAGTACTGATAATACCAGTTAGTTGTTCACCTGAGAAGTCACTGTGTCAATGCTAGTCACTGAGATTTTGATTAAAACCTTAGTGGAATGAATCTATGGTAGAAGGGGTATAAATCAAATTACTTGTCTTTATTTTATTTTTATTATTTTATATGAATGGAAATGAGCATTTCTTTCTTTCTTTCTTTTTTTTTTTTTTTGAGACAGTCTTGCTCCCAGGCTGGAGAGCAGTAGTGCAATCTTGGCTCACTGAAACCTCCACTTTCTGAGTTCATGTGATTCTCGTGACTCAGCCTACTGAGTAACTGGGATTACAGGCCCATGCTCACCATACCCAGCTAATTTTTATATTTTTAGTAGAGATGGGGTTTCACCATGTTGGCAAGGCTGGTCTCAAACTCCTGGCCTCAAGCGATCTGCCTGCCATGGCCTCCCAAAGTACTGGAATTATAAACATGAGCCACCACACCTGGCCCCAAAGTACTTGTCTTAAGACAGCCCAAGTAGCATATAAGGTATATTTTTACCTGACTAGAATAACATTTAATATTTTCTGAGTTTTTCCAGGCTCATTGCTAAAGTCTCTAAGTGCCACATCATTGTGTTTATTGATCCACATTAGTAATGCATTATTTGAGTAGAGAACTCAAGAAGCAATCTAAATGCTTTTGGAATTTGGAGGACCAGTTCTTTTTCTCAAGTAATTATGTTATATTAAGAAAGACATAACTTGGGGCAAGTGACAGTAAACAATTCACAGTGTAAGATTTACCAGAGCTCTACTGCTTTACAGTATGCCACATTGCAGGTGAGTCATTTTTCAGCCTCCAGAGAAGATGGATTGGAGGAATTGGATTTAGCTCTAATTTCATTGGTATTATTAGTATGAGCTGTGAATTGTATATATATCCTTTTAGGCCTTTAGAAAGAGGAATTGAAGACTCAAGTTGAAACAGAAAGATGTTTGAAGTGTTTGTTTTTCACCAAGTGTAAATTGAGCTACCCCACGCTAAAAAGCAAAACAAGTATTTGTTTCCTTTGCCAATGCTGTTTATCTCCTTGTAAATCTGTTCACCTAAGACACATCTATTTTCAGTTTCTTCTGACTTTTTACATAATATCTTTATATCTTTTAATCCTCTAGCTTCAAGCACAAATGCCAGCCTGATATCTACTTCTTCTGCAATTGCCAATATTCCAGCAGCAGCAGTAGCCAGCATCTCAAACCAGGTATGGTGCTACTTTTGTTCATTCTGTTTGATAGAGTTCATCTAGCTTGCTCTTTTGTCTTTCCATGGTCAGTTTGCCTATTTAAGGAACAACCAGGAAGAGTATGGACTGTGGAGACCTGTTTCTGGATACCCTCAGAACTCGGACCCTGGATGGCATCTTAGGCTACCGTCTAGTTTCTGTTGTTCCTCTGCTGAGTCTCTCTAGAATATGGTTATGTCTGTTCCTTTACTATGTTTGTCTTCACTTACTACTCTGCCCTTACTAGAATGTAAGCTGCATGAAGGTAGGGATTTATTTTTCTATTTTGTTCATTTACATATTCCCAGAGTATAGAAAAATGTCTGCCACTTACATGAAAGGCACTTGATAAATATTTGTGGAATGAAGAACTCATTCTTTGTGAATTTTTTGTGGTCTATTCTTGATCGCTGTTATATTAACTCTTTATGCTTAGGAGATCACTGGTAACACCTTCAGTGTTCTAGAGTTTTTGATTTTTGTTATTTTGTTGTTTTCTCTACAGCAGTTATCACCACTGTCTCCTTGGATCTTTTTCTGGCTACAGTTAACATTACTATTCTGGTTCTTTTTTTAGTATTTTACTGGTTTTGCTTTTTTTTTTTTTTTGAGATGTAGTCTCACTCACTCTGTCGCCCAGGCTAGAGTGCAGTGGTGCCATCTCAGCTCACTGAAACCTCTGCCTCTCAGGTTCAGGTGATTCTCCTGCCTCAGCCTAAGTAGCAGGGACTACAGGCATGCGCCATCATGCCCAGCTAATTTTTGTATTTTTAGTAGAGACGGGGTTTCACATGCAGGCCAGGCTGGTCTCAAACTCCTGACTTCAAGCGATCCTCCTGCCTTGGCTCCCGAAGTGCTAGGATTACAGGTGTGAGCCACCATGCCCAGCCGTGTTTATTCTTTTAGTCCACAAATATTTATTGAGTTCCCACCTGTGTACCTGTTATTTTTCTAAGGACTGTCTCTTTCCCTTTCATAGCTCTTCTTTTTGATCCTGTCTTTGAACATGGACGATCTCTATTTAGTTACTCCACATGTTAATTAGTTCATCCACAGGAATGTTTAACCACATGATGTCCATTTACTATCACTAAAATGAAGATTCTAATCCTCCCTCATGACATTTACAGGCTTCCAACTGATTGACTTTTTTTTCCTTTAATGTCTTGCTGTTTCCCTAAGTTCACCATATCTAAAATCAGACTTTTATTCCAGCCCCTTTTCTGTCTCTTTGTCCTCCAGAAGTAAAACCACTTTTCCCTATGACTGGGGTTGCAGCAATAGCTGTAACTGACCTTACTCTCTTCCCCTGGAGAGAATAAACATGGGCCTAAAATCAGACCAGACATCTTTCATTATTTTTCTCACAACCTTACCCAATCTGTTCATTTCTCAAATTCTTTGAGAATTTCTTTTCCTTTTTGCTATCATCTCCCATGTTTTGCTGTTTTCCCCTTTGATCTTGAATTACCATGGTTAATTGCTCATTTCATTTCCAGTTTTTCCCCCTTTGTGCCTGTTCATTCTCTAAAATATTATCTCGTTAATTTTCTCTAAGTGCCACTATTTATCAGGTTACTGACCTGCTCAGAGTCTTTTCATGTTTTTATTTGTTGATTTGAACTTGAGAGTTCCCATTTCCTATTCCCCAGCCCACAGGCTATATACTATTGCCTATGGAACTCAAGTCTTATTGCTTTACCAATCATTCAGGCCTACAGAGGTCCTTTCTTTCAACCAGACTCAACATCTGTGGCTCCTGAATAAAACCTCTTCAGAGCCTATTCATGTTCTTACTTCCTCTACATATTAATCTTAGAAAGCTTCTTCACCATCCTACTCTACAGTGATAGTTGTCTGTTATGTATTTCAGTTATTTGACATATATTTTATTACCAATTTGTTGTCTGTATTCTCTCCTGCTAGATTTTTAACTCCTTTGAGTTCTGCTAGTACGACTTACTCTTTTCTTTAATATTTTCTTCTTCTGCCCATGCACAAATGCACACATATATTGAATTATATTTGGTTTATGGTAGAGATGCCCAATGACTATTTAGAAATAACTGATCTGATCAGTTAGCTTCTTCCTACTTGCCACCAGTATCAGTGTCAGTGGATTTTTTTAGGTGTCTATTTGAGCTATGTATCATACCCAGTTTTTTTAACAGCATTATTAGGGAGTAATTGACAGATGGTAAACTACACAGATTTAAATTGTACAGTTTGGTAAGTTTTGCCATATATGTGCCTATGAAACCAAAAGTTTTATCCCAGCATTTTTTTTTTTAAGATGAGGTTTCACCATGGCCAGGATGGTCTTGATCTCCTGACCTCGTCATCCGCCTGTTCGGCCTCCCAAGTGCTGGGATTACAGGCTTGAGCCACTGTGCCCGGCCTATCCCAATATTTTAAGAAAACTGTTTTTTTTTTTTTTTTTTAAAGCCTTAGCTTCCCAAGTAGCTAGGATTACAGGCATGCGCCACCACACCCGCCTAATTTTTATATTTTTAGTAGATACAGGATTTCACCGTATTGACCAGACCAGTCTTGAACTCCTGACCTCAAGTAATCCACCCACCTCGGCCTCCTAAAGGGCTGGGATTACAGGCATGAGCCACTGCACCCAGCCAATAATCAGTTTTTAAATTAAGACACTTTAATGTAGCATATGTGCTTTTCTTGTTTGCTTAATTTTTTTGTTGTCCTTAGACGAGCTATCATCTAGTGCAACAGTTTGTAAACCTCTTAAAGAGTAGAATCGCTGGGTGTGGTGGCTCATGCCTGTAATCCCAGTGCTTTTGGAGGCCAGGGTGGGCGGATAATGAGGTCAGGAGATGGAGACCAGCCTGGCTAACATGGTGAAACTCCATCTCTAATAAAAATGCAAAAAAAAATTAGCCAGGCATAGTGGCGCACACCTGTAGTCCCAGTTACACGGGAGGCTGAGGCAGAAGAATAGCTTGAACCTGAGAGGAGGAGGTTGCATGAGCCGAGATCATGCTACTGCACACAAGCCTGGGCGACAGAGCAAGACTCCATCTCAAAAAAAAATAGAGTAGAATGTTTCCTTCAAATTCTGTGCAAAAATTTGGTACATAAAATTGGGGGAAGAGGCTGTTGGAGTAGAAAAAGGGACATCATGTATATGTTTATGAAAATACAGAGGATCCTTTGCTCTCAGCATTCTCCTTATCCAAAGACTGCTCCTGGGATATCTCTTGACTTTTAGGTTTCCACAGAATACATTTTGAAAATCATTGATCTAGATTGGAGACTGTCAGATAGGTAAATGAGAAGTCAGATTAATGATTCAGGAAAATAATTATGAATAACAGGGAGAAGAAAGCCTCTTGTGCTGAGACTAATGTATGCTATATAAGTCTTGTCTTCTTATTTCCTTTGGCCTGCAGGATTATCCGACCTATACTATTCTTGGTCAGAATCAGTACCAGGCCTGCTACCCCAGCTCCAACTTTGGAGTCACAGGTCAGACTAACAGTGACGCCGATGGTACCACATTAGCAGCGACCACATACCAGTCGGAAAAACCTAGTGTCATGGTGCCTGCACCTGCAGCACAGAGACTTTCCTCTGGTAAGTACTGCAGCTCTGAAAACTTTGGCTTAAGGTCACTTCATTCAACAGGTACTTTTAAGCAATGGTAAGCATAGTTTTGTTCTGGCTTAAGTCGTTGTTACCATACTGTTGGCTTTCCCTCTCAGGTGAGGAGTATTTAAATATTGGAAGCAGGCTATGGGTAGGCTGAATGTATACCTGATGCTGAGAACAGAACAGAAAAGTATCAAGAACTAAAAAACCATTTCTGATTCTTACTCTGCCCTCCCTGTAGCTTTAACCCACTTGTCACAGGGAGCTTCAGCATGTTGTAATATTTTGTAAAAGTTGAAGGACTCCAGTTTTAGTCTGTGCAGGTTTTGAGCTGCTGCCAAGGCCTCAGAGCCATAGTTTTATGTCCTGGATCCCTTTAAGATTCTGAGGAAAGCATGGTCCTTTTCTCTCAGAGAAATACATAAAATTTAACCTATAATATCAGGAGGTTCACAGCTCTGAAGTGTATCAGTGAGTTACAATATCCAACTTAAAAGCCTTTGACATAAAATCTTAGACACATTTAATAAACATATATATATACACACACACACACACACACACACACACTTTTTATTTATCTCTATAATGAAAATGTGGTTGTTAGCGGCTGGGCACGGTGGCTCACACCTGTAATCTCAACACTTTGGGAGGCCGAGACAGGTGGATCATGAGGTCAGGGGATCGAGACCATCCTGGCCAACATGGTGAAACCCTGTCTCTACTAAAAATACAAAAATTAGCCGAGTGTGGTGGTGCGTACATGTAGTCCCAGCTACTCAGGAAGCTGAGGCAGAAGAATCACTGGAACCTAGGAGGCGGAGGCTGCAGTGAGCTGAGATTGCACCACAGTGCTCAAGCCTGGACAACAGAGTGTGAGACTGTCTCAAAAAAAAAAAAAAATTTGGTTCTTGGTTTTCCCATCATGTAGCTCAAGGAAAGCACTATTTATCATTGACACTGATACATGTTTAGAAACAGTGCTATGTAACAAGTGAACAGTTTCCTATGTAGTTCACCCTACCAGTCTGATAAGTGGACATACACATGGTTGCTAGTGTTGATTAAAAACTAAGGTTTTAAAGTCATTTTTCTAAATACCTTTGTTTTTCATAACAATTTTAACTTTTAAATAATGGAGAATTTCAAACAAAGAGAAAAGTTGCAAGGCTACTGTGATGAAAGCTTAACATATCCATCATTCAGCAATCATCAACTTATAGGCAATTTTGTTTTAGCTATACATCATCTAGTTCCCTCCCCAGATTCCAGGCATTGTTCTCTAAAAGGTGAATAGGTACTCGTTAACTTGACCACAATGGCATTATCCCATCTTTAAAAGTTCAATACTAATAATGTCTTAATTTTTTAATATCATCAAGTACCAAAATGTATTTGTATTTCTAGCTTTCTCATAAGTGTTATGAGTTTTGTTTCTCTTTTTGTTTAATCAGGATCCAAGCCATTCCACAGTATATACGTATTTCAAAACAATGTAAAGTATATACAGTTTTTATCTCATTAGTAAATAGAAATAATGAATAAATTGAAAATTTGAGGGTGGGGAAATTAGGATTTAAATAAGACCCATAAACTGTGATTGGTAGTTATGGGTATTTTGATTTCTCTTTTAACCTATAAATCTCCCATCTCTTTTTCTCCCCCTCATAGCTTGTTGAAGAAACTGGAGAGTTTATCCCATATTGTTTCCCAGTCTGAATTTTGACAGTTACATCCTCATAAGGTGGTTTAACGTGTCCTGCTGCCTTCTCTATTTTATTGTAAATTGGTGAATGAACAGTTGTTTTCAACTGGAGATTGGCAATGTGTAGAAACATTTTTGGTTGTTACACTAGGTGGAGGCGTGCTACTGGCATCTAGTGGGTAGATGCTAAGGATACTGCTTAACCAAACATCCTATAATGCACGAGACATCCCTCCACAACAATTAATTGTCAGTCCAAAATGTCAGTTGTGCCAATGTGAGAAACTCTGATCTAGAAGTTTGACCATGAAGATTCAGGTTCAGCTTTTTGTTGGCAAAACAACTTGATGGATGTTTTCTTCCATCATGGGGGAAGCATATAAAGTCTGGTTATAATTTCTGATGTTAGCCAGTGCTGATGCTCAGTACCTAGATGTACATTTCCTAATTTCTTATGTGAGGTTTAGCTTTGCAACCTTTATCCCTGTGTTATGATTCACAAGGACAGAGAGTCTGCTAACCCTCTTCCTGCTCTGATTCTTATAGCCTGTGACTACGACAACATATGCCTCACTTTTCCTTTCCAGGAGACCCTTCTACAAGCCCATCTTTGTCCCAGACTACAACAAGTAAAGATGCTGATGATCAGTCCAGGAAAAACATGACTAGCAAGAACCGGGGCAAAAGGAAAGCTGATGCCACTTCTTCCCAAGACAGTGAATTAGAAGTATGAGAATAAACCTACTTTGTTTTTTCTCACTTCTTAAGTTTATCAAGCATGTTTTTGAAGCTCACAGAGATAATGTGGACTATGTTGTGTGCCCTTTAATTCCTGAGGAGAATAAACTGAATTGGCCGAGTAAAAAGAAAAATGTAAAAAAACCAAATTATTCTGTATATTCCAGAGGAGAACAGAAACAATTCATTATATTCAGAAAACAGAGGGAGTTACAAGTAATGTCACACTGTTCTCTATTTAAAATTTTAAAGGAGTTAGGTGTGGTGGCTCACACCTCTAATCCCAGTACTTTGGGAGGCCAAGGTGGAAGGATTGCTTGAGGCCAGGAGTTTGAAACTAGCCTAGGCAACATAGTGAGACCTCATCTCTTAAAAAAAAAAAAGTAACAAAAATTAGCTACACACCTGTAGTCCCACCTACTTGGGAAGATCACTTGAGCCTGGCAGGTTGAGGCTGCAGTGAGGTATGATCAGGCCACTGCACTCCAGCCTGGGCAACAGAGTGAGACTCTGTCTCAAAAAGAAAAGAGGAAAAGAAAATTAAAAGGAAAAGGACTAGAGTGCTTTTAGCCAAGTTTCTCTAAGATACAAACAGATCTGGTAACTTATTAATGAGACTAGCACTGATTTATTCTGTGGTATAGTACTATATGAGTTTATTATGGACATACATTTGGCTTCATTATTAAAGACCAGAAGGACTTGTAGAGTGCTAAAAATAGTGGAGTTTTTGTATTATCTTTTTGTTTTCTATTTTTCTATAGCGCTGTTATTTAATGAGGGGAAATTTATATTTAACAGTGAGTCCACTGATAAGTGTTCTTAAGACATAGGTGAACTGAGGCTGTATTTGAAGCCTCTCTTCCTCTTTTTTCAGAGGTTTGGAGTGAAGAAGAAAAATAAATTTCTGATATATTTCTTAGGAAAAACTGAGAACTCATTTTTTAATTGTCTAAAATATAGAACTTTTTCATGATTCCAAATGAAAACTCTGTAACCATTAAGCAATAACTCCCCATTCTCCCCTTCTTCTAACCTCTGATAACCTCTGTTCTGCTTTCTTTCTGTGACTTTGCCTATTCCAGATATCTCATATAAGTGGAATCATAGAAAATTTGTCCTTTTGTGCCAGACTTACTTCATTTGCCATATGTTTTTATGGTTCATCCATGTTGTAGCACATATCAGAATTTCATTCTTTTTTATGTCTGAATATTTTATTTTATTTTATATTTTTGAGACATAGTCTAGTTCTGTCGCCAGGCCGAAGTTCAGTGGCGCGATCTTGGCTCACTGCAACCTCCGCCTCCCAGGTTCAAGCGATTCTCCTGCCTCAGCCTCCTGAGTAGCTGGAATTGCAGGCACATGCCACCACACTAGCTAATTTTTGTTATTTTTAGTAGAGACAGGGTTTTACCTTGTTGGCCCAGATGGTCTCGATCTCCTGACCTCGTGATCCACCCACCTCAGCCTCCCAAAGTGTTGGGATTACAGGCGTGAGCCACCACGCCTGGCCTGAATATTTTATTATATGTATAAACCATATTTTTCCACTGTGGCTGCATGGTTTTATACTCTCACCAGCAATATATAAAGGTTCCAGTTTGTCCACATCCTCACCAACACTCATTATTTCCCGTTTTTTTGATAATAGCTATTCTAATGGGTGTGAAATGGTATCTTATTGTGTTTTTTGTTGTTGTTGTCGTTTTGTTTTTTGAGATGGAGTCTTTGATTTGCATTTCCCTAGTACAGTGGCATGATCTTGGCTCACTGCAACCTCCACCTCTCAGGTTCAAGTGATTCTCGTGCCTCAGCCTCCCAAGTAGCTGGAATTACAGGCGCATGCCACCACACCTGGCTGATTTTTGTAATTTTAGTAGAGACGGGGTTTCACCCTGTTGGCCAGGCTAGTCTTAAACTCCTGACCTCAGGTGATCCACCTGCCTGAGCCTCCCAAAGTGCTGGGATTACAGGTATGAGCCACGGTGCCCGGCGCTTTGCCCATTTTTAAACTGAGTTGTTTGGTTTTTCATTGTTGAGTTATAGGAGTTCTTTATGTATTCTATATTATTAATATTTTAGACTATTATTCTAGATTATTAAGCCCTTATATTAATCAGATATATAATCTTCAAATATTTTCTCTCATTCTGTATGTCAGCTTTTTCACTCTTTCAATACTGTCCTTTGAAGCATAAAAATTTTTAATGTTTAGGGAGTCTGATTCCTATTACTGCTGTACTTTTGGTGTAATACTTGTTGTTTCTTTTTGTTTTGTTTTTTTTTTTCTTGGTTAATACTTAAGAATACAAGGTTATGAAAAAAATACAAGGTTATGAAGATTTTTATGTTTTTTTCTGAGATTTTTATTGTTTAGCTCTTAAATTTAGGTTGTTCTCCATTTTGAGTTAATTTTGCGTATGGTATAAGATAATAGTCTAATTTAACTTCATTATTTTGTGTATGGATGTCCAGTTTTCCCAGCACTATTTGTTTAAAAGACTTTCCTTATTGAATGGTTTTGGCATCCTATGACAAATTAACTTATGGTGTTGACTGTGGGTGATACTAAAAGAAGGTAAAAACTAAAAGAAAGGCCAGGCGTGGTGGCTCACGCCCGTAATCCAAGCACTTTGGAGGCCAAGGTGGGTGGATCACCTGAAGTCGGGAGTTCAAGACCAGCCTGACCAACATGGTGAAACCCCGTCTTGAAAAAAAAAAAGTAAAAAAAAATCTTAAAAAAAAAAAAAAAACTAAAAGAAAAAAGAAACATTGATCATATTTGTAAGACTTTATTTCTGGACTCTCAGTTTATTCCATTTGTCTATATGTCTGTCCTTATGCTAGTACTACACTGTTTTGGTTACTGTAAGTTTTGAAATCAGTAAGTGTGAATCCTTCAATTTTGTTCCATTTCAAGATAGTTTTGGCTGTTTGGGGTTTCTTGAGATTTCATAAGAATTTTAGAATGCAATTTTGTATTTTTTTTAAAAAACGATTGGGATTTTTATAGGGATTGCATTGAATTTGTAGATTGGTTTGGGTAGTATTGTCATCTTAACAATATTAAGTCTTCTAATCCATGAACGTGGATGTCCTTCCATTTATTTAGCTATGCCTTTAATTTTCTCAGCAGTCTTTTATAGTTTTCAGTGTGTGTCTTTTGCCTCCTTGGTTAAATTTATTCCTTCTCTTTGATGCTATCACAAATGGAATTGGTTTTTAAATATCTTTTTTAAATTATTCATTGCAAGTATGTAGAAATACAGCTGATTTCTGAATTTATTTATTAGCTTTAACAATTTCTTCTGGATTTTTTAAGGTTTTCTACATGTAACATCACATCAGCCAGGCGTGGTGGCTCATGCCTGTAATCCCAGCCATGATTGGAAGGCCAAGGTGGGCGGATCATCTGAGGTCAGGAGTTTGAGACCAGCCTGGCCAACATGGCAAAACTCTGTCTCTACTGAAAATACAAAAATTTTTAAAAAATTAGTTGGGCATGGTGGCACACACCTGTAATCTCAGCTATTTGGGAGGCTGAGGCAGGAGAATTGCTTGAACTCAGGAGGTGGAGATTGCAGTGAGCCCAGATTGTGCCACTACACTTCAGCCTAGGTGACAGCAACACCCTGTCTCAAACAAAAAGATTATGTCATCTGCAAACAGAGATAATTTCGCTTCTTCCTTTCCAAATTGGGTGTCTTTTTCCCCTTTCTTGCCGAATCTCTCTGGCTAGAACTTCTAGTACTATGTTGAATAAAAGTGGCAAAAACAGACATCCTTGTCTTATTCCTGATCTCAGTAGTAAAACTTTCAGTCTTTTACCACTAGGTATGATACTAGTTACGGATTTTTTATATATGGTCTTTATCATATTGATGACATTCCCTTCTATCCCTAGTTTATTGAAAATAAACTAGGAATAGAAAGAGTGTTGAATGTTGCCAAATGCATTTTCTGCGTCAATTGAGATTATTGTGTAGTTTTTTTCCCCCTCTGTTCTATTAATGTGATGCATTACTTTGCGTAATTTTTTTTCCAATAAGCTTTTGCACTCCTAATTAATTTTTTTTTATGTTGAATGAACCCGTCCTTATATTCTTATGTCCTGGGAGCTAATCCCACTTGGTTATGATGTTTAATTCTTTTTTCTTTTTTTGAGACAGAATCTTGCTCTGTTGCTTATGCTGGAATACAGCTGATCTTGGCTCACTACAACCTCTGCCTCCCAGGTTCAAGTGATTCTCCTGCCTTAGCCTCCCGAGTAGCTAGGACTACAGGTGTGCGCCACCATACCCGGCTAATTTTTGTATTTTTAATAGAGACGAGGTTTCACCATGTTGGCCAGGCTGGTCTTGAACCCCTGACCTCAGGTGATCCACCTGCCTTGGCCTCCCAAGGTGCTGAGACTACAGGAATGAACCACTATGCCTGGCCATGATGTTTAATTCTTTTAATATGCTGCTGAATTTGGTTTACCTCAGTTTTGTTTAGTTTTATAGATGTGTGGGTTTTTTTGTTTTTTAAGGGCTTTTTTTTTTTTTGAGACAGGGTCTCACTTTGTTGCCCATACTAGAGTGCAGTGGTATGATCCCTGCTCACAGCATCCTTGACTTCCCAGGCTCAAGTGATCCTCCCTCAGCCTCCTAAGTACCCGGGACTATGGGCATGTACCACCACAACTGGGTAATTTTTTGTGTTTTTTGTAGAGACGGTCATTCACCATGTTGCACAGGCTTGTGTCAAACTCCTGGGCTCAAGCGATCTGCCTGCCTCAGCCTCTCAAAGTCCTAGGATTACAGGTGTGAGCCACTGTGCCTGGCCTGTTGAGTATTTTTATATTGTTTCATAAGCGATATTGGTCTATAGTTTTCTTACGGTGCCTTAATCTGACTTTGGTATCAGGATAATGCTGGCCTAATTGCATTAGTCAGGAAGTGTTCCCTCTTATTCCATTTTTTTTGTAAGCGTTTAATAAGGATTCGTGTTAATTCTTTAAATGTTTGGTAGAACTTACTATTGAAACCTTTTTGTCCTGGGCTTTTCTTTGTTGGGAATGTTTTTAATTATGCATTCAATCTCCTTACTAGGTATAGTTCTTAGCAGATTTTTTATTATTTCTTGAGACAGTTTTGGTACTTTATGCTATGTATTTCTAGGATTTTGACCATTTCACCTGGGTTATCCATTTATTTGGCATAATATTCTCTTGTATTCTAGTATTCTCTTGTAATCCTTATTTCTGTAAAATTGGTAGTGATGACCCCACTTTCATTTCTGATTTTAGTCATTTGAATCTTCTCTATATTTTCCTTAGTCAGTCTTGTCTAAAAGGCTGTCAAATTTTTTTAAAGGTTGTCAATTTTATAGATATTTTTAAAGAACCAATTTTTTGTTGCATTGATTTTTCTCTGTTGTTTTTGTAGTCTCTCTTTTATATATCTCTGCGCTAACATTGTTATTTTCTTCCTACTGCTAGCTTTATGTTTATTTTGCTCTTTTTCTAGTTCCTTAAGATATGCAGTTAGGCCATAGATTTGAGATCATTTGTCTTTTTTAATGTATGTATAAAATACATATATATGTATAATACAGTTATAATTTTTCTTCTTAGCACTGCTTTCACTGTATTCCACAAATTTAATGTTTCATTTCTGTTTTCATTCACCTCAAGGTATATTCTAATTTCACTTATGATTTCTTCTTTGACCCATTGGTTGTTTAAGGTTGTATTGTTTAATTTCTACATATTTGTGAATTTCCCAGTTTTCTTTCTGTTATCGATTTCTAGTTTCATTTATTGTAATTGGAAAATATACTCATTTTTTGTATTTTCTTTCCTCAGCGGGTATTTCTATGGGACTTGGATGAAACCATCATCATCTTCCACTCACTTCTTACTGGCTCCTATGCACAGAAATATGGAAAGGTAATTTGAGTCTTCTTTGTTGTAACTCTCCTTCTTCTGACACATAACTATTTCTTTGCTACCCCTATTGACTGGCTTTTCACTTTCTGTGTAAAATTTCAACAAATGGCTTGCAAATAGCTTGTATTAGGCAGGCTACATAGGCAGAATTGATGGTAAAGCTAGAAATTACTAGAACCAGTGCTGAAAGCTGAAGTTGTAGGAGAATGGCATTTTGTAAAGATTAAAATATAGGAATGAGGCTCAAAACAGAGCAGAGTCTCAAGAATTTTATTAATAAATTCCAGAGGCTGATCTTATTCCTTAACACACTCTTAACAGCCCAAACTGAACATTTTATTTAGCCAAATATATGCCAGATATTTAAATAAAATATATAGATAAATTATCTTTCTGAAATAGATTACATGTCTTTTTAAGCTAAATACACCAAACAAAACTTGTTATATCTACATAGCAGTTTTAACAGGATGGGCTGTTTTGAGACAATTCTGCTATGTATTTCTACACTAAATTACTTCCTAGCTCATATTTTTCAGTTTCTGTGAATAAATTTTATAAAAATATCTGCCTCCAGCCAGATGCAGTGGCATGCACCTGTAGTCTCAGCTACCCAGGAGGCTGAGGTGGGAAGATTGCTTGAGTCCAGGTGTTCAAATCCAGCTTGGTTAACTTAGTGAGACCCCCATCTCAAAAAAATAAAAATATCTGCCTTTCTTGCCTGTCCTGATACTTCCAGTTATTTCATATTGTTACTAATGTTTTTGTTAGGAGAGTTTTTATTGATTGATTGAGATGGAGTCTTGCTCTTGTCGCCCAGGCTGGAGTGCAGTGGCATGATCTCTGCTCACTGCAACCTCTGCCATTGGGTTCAAATGATTCTCCTGCCTCAGCTTCCCAAACAGCTGGGATTACAAGTGCCCACCACCTGCGTGGCTAATTTTTGTTTTTCAGTAGAGATGGGGTTTCACCATGTTGGCTAGACTGGACTCGAACTCCTGGCCTCAAGTGATTCGCTCACCTCGGCCTTCCAAAGTGCTGGAATTACAGGCGTGAACCACTGTGCCCAGCCAGGAAGTTTTTTTTATTGTTGTTGTTCTCCTGAGATAATGTCTCGCTCTGTCATGCAGGCTGGAGTGCGGTGAAACAAACACAGCTCACTGCAGCTTCAACCTCCTGGGCTAAAGGAATCCTCCTGCCTCAGCTCCCCAGGTATCTGGAACTATAGGCACATGCCTCCATACCTGGCTAATTTTGTTTTACTTTTTTTAGAGATGGGATCTCACTGTGTTGCCCAGTCTGGTCTTGAAATCTGAGGCTCAGGTGATTCTCCTGCCTTGGCCTCCCAAAGTGCTGTGATGATAGGCATAAGCTGCTATACCCAGCCTCTGTTAATATTCTACAGGCTGTTAGTGTCTAGTCTGGCATGCTCACATAAGCACATAAGCTATATAACTAAACTGATTGTAAAAATATATAAAATTTAAAATATATATATGTATAGATAAATAAATATATATATAAAATAAGGCATGATGGCTCTTGCCTGTAATCCCAGAGTGTGTATGACAATTTTATATATTAGCCTCCTGATGCTTACCACAGGCTGTGTTCTCACACTGACTGTATAGAAAGAGGAGGTAGAGTAAACCTACTCCATATACACCTCAGCTCAGGCCCTGTGTCTGGTCTGTATTGTGAATGGGGGAACATAGAAAAAAACAAAAAACAAAAAAAATTTTATATATGTATGCCGGGCGCGGTGGCTCACGCCTGTAATCCCAGCACTTTGGGAGGCCGAGGCGGGCAGATCACAAGGTCCAGAGATCGAGTCCATCCTGGCTAACATGGTGAAACCCCATCTCTACTAAAAATACAAAAAATTAGCTGGGTGTGATGATGTGCGCCTGTAATCCCGGCTACTTGGGAGGCTGAGGCAGGAGAATCTCTTGAACCTGGGAGGCAGAGGTTGCGGTGCCACTGCATTCTAGTCAGGTGAGCGAGACACTGTCTCAAAAAAAAAATTTATATATTTACATTTACACATAATATTATTTCATGAAAAACTTTTTTTTTTTTTTTTTTTTTTTTACCTTACAAACAAACACTAGGCTTCATGGTAAAATTTTTGGCTTTGACATTTAAGTTCACCTTTGAGGTGAAGAAGGTATAATAGGAAGAGCATAAGACTGGGAGTCAGAAGACCAGAATGTAAAAATACAATATATATAATATATAACATATATATAAATATATATATTATTATATAACATATATTAAAATAATATATTAATATAATATGTGACTATATTTACATATATCGTGATAGAATTTATATAAATTATGTATTATATATAAATATATAAAATTATATATTTTAATATATATAAATTACATGTACATTTTACATAAATATATATATTATAAATATATATTATATACATAAATATATATATTTTACATAAATATATAATATGTAATTTATATAAATTCTATCACTATATATGTAATATGTATGTATAAATACACACACACACACACACACACACACACACACACACACACACACGGTCTCATTCTGTCGCCCGGGCTAGAGTGCAGTGGTGCGATCTCAGCTTACTGCAACCTCCACTTCCTGGGTTCAAGTGATTCTCCCACCTCAGCCTTGGACTGCAGGTGTACACCACCATGTAGCTAGGATTACAGGTGTGCACCACCATGCCCAGCTGTTTTTGTGTTTTTTGTAGAGACAGGATTTTACCATATTGCTCAGGCTAGTCTCAAACCCCTAGGCTCAAGCCATCCACCTGCCTCAGACTCCCATAGTTCTAGAATTACAGGCGTGAGCCACTATAGTCGCCCAAATTTTATTTTTTATGGAGACAGCAGTCTTGCTTTATTGCCCTAGCTAGTCTAGAACTCCTGGCCCTAAGCAGTCTTCCTGCCTCAGCCTCCGAAAGTGCTGAGATTACAGGTGTGAGTTAGCTGCCTTGCCTGGCCAGCATTGTATATTTTTAAAAACATATTTTCTGTCCTTATTTATCTGTATGAAACTACAGATTTCTAGAAAATAAAGTCCTGAAATGTTTAACTGTCCATATCTTCTCTATTTTACAATTCTGGATTCTCATAACTGTGAATGAAATTGCATCATTGATAGCTGAAGCACAGTTAGGGGCCCATGTGTTTTGGCCTTGACCTAAAATATTTTGAAATTTGAAGATTAGAATCAGGACTGTGACTGCCAAGTCAAGCTGAATTTTTCTTATTGTCTTCTAGGATCCAACAGTAGTGATTGGCTCAGGTTTAACAATGGAAGAAATGATTTTTGAAGTGGCTGATACTCATCTATTTTTCAATGACTTAGAGGTAAGCATTTTAAATTGTTTCTGTGCTTCAGTGAGACATTTTATTCAGTAACTTTAGAGGCTTTGCCTGTTATATTTAGAAGATATGTGGTTAGATAGGGTGGATATGGAGAGGCCAGCTGGCCACTAAGGCATACATACATAGTCTTAGAGAAACAGTTGCTTTGGTTGGGTTACCACAGTTTTGATTCTGACCTTCAGTTTTATTGACTCAAAAATTTGATTTTTATTAACTTATTTGGAGGTGATCTAGCACTGGGGAAAGACCAACTCATCAGGCAAAACACTGGCATATAAACCAATATTCTAACTTAATAATCTCTGTTAAATAATATATATAAAGTGAATTTGATTATTTGCACTCTCAATTATATATTTTGACTTTTCTTCAATTTTACATTCTTAAAGGATAGTCTCCTGATTTGTCAAATCTATAAATGGTTACTCTAACCCATCATATTTTTACATGTTTATTGTTCATATATAGGTTAACCTTGATATTCAGAATAATGTTACAGTTAGGTGCCAGAAAAACCAGGAAACACTAAGAGCTTCATGGCGAAATTTTTTGGCTTTGATATTTTGAGTTCACCTTTGAGGTGAACATGGTATAGTGGAAGGAGCACAGGACAGGGAGTCAGAAGACCAGAATGTGAATCTCACATAGAGAAAGTTATGTTCCTGTTCTGGGCCTCAGTTAAGCAGTCATCCTACACAAACTACCAACAGTTACTACCATCTATGGAGAGGGATAAGCTGCTGGGACACAAAGGTGGGAGGGAGCACACTTTTTACTTCATGTCCTTTGAATTTTGAGCTGTGTACTGTATATATATTACCTAGTTTTGAAAATCGTGAAAATTTTAAAGTAAAATAAGATAGGATTTTATAGGCTGGGCGCATTGGCTCATGCCTGTAATCCCAACACTTTGGGAGGCTGAGGTGGGCAGATCACTTGAGGTCAGGAGTTCCAGACCAGTATGGGCACCATGGTAAAACCCCATCTCTACCAAAAATATAAAAATTAGCCAGGTATGGTGGCACATGCCTGTAATCTCACCTACTCAGGAGGCTGAGGCAGGAGAATTGCTTGAACCTGGGAGGCGGAGATTGCAGTGAGGAAACATTGCGCTACTGCACTCCAGCCTGGGCAGCAGAGTGAGACTCTGTCTTTAAAAAAAAAAAAAAAAGATAGCATTTTATAAACACAAAGTAATCTTTTTTTTATCTTTATTTTATTTTATTTTAAGTAATAGAGATGGGGTTGCACAATATTGCCCAAGTTGGTCTCAAACTCCTGAGCTCAAGTGATCCTCCCACCTTGGCTTCCCAAAGTACTGGGATTACCAGCGTGAACCACTGTGCCCAGCCAACACAAGTAATCTTTTTTCTTTTTAAATAAATGTCTGTTCTACCCAACAGACAATTCTTCAGTAAATTAATAGTGCCCCGAGCTCCAGTACTTTTGTATAAACTCCATAATGCTTTAATCTTTCCTCAACTTCATGTGTTGATAAATTAGGACATCATAGTTTTTATTCAGCAAACATTTATGAAAACCTACTACATGCCAATAATTATTGCCAAATTGTATTTGTAATGATTTTCTAGACATAGTCCTCACTCAGGACTGAAAGTTCTGTGAAGAATTTGACCTGAATGTGTTCCTGCCCCCCAGGTCAGTGCTTCTCAACTTTAGGGGGCATAAGAATCACCTGGGGAGCTTCTTTAAAGTGTAGATTCTAGGACTTCACTCCCAGAAATTCTGATTCAAGTAGGTCTGGGATTGACCCAAGAATATGCATTTTAAAAAAAACTTCCCCAGAGGATTCTGATGCAGGTACCCTAGGTGGTATCAGAGGAGTACATCCATCATTTAGGCAGTGGGCGGCATTTTATGTCAGTAGTAGCATGGGCTTGGTGGAAAGAGCCTTGGATTAGAAGCAGGGGGAAAAAAAGAAGCAGAAAACCTAGGTTATTTATAATCTTTCTACAACTCACTAATTGTATGACTTTGAAAAAATCTTTTCACCTCACTTGTAAAACATGAAGAGATTGACGTAGATGACCTTTTCTAACTCCTGACTTTGAAGTTAGAAATTTCAGTCATTCTGGGTTTTGATACCACATTCTACCAGCGTCTGCTTTGTCTATAAAAATGTATTGGGCACAACCTACTTAAGGATCAGAGAGATGCAAAGGAGATGTGAGATGTGGCTCCTGCCCCAAGAGACCTGCATTGTGATAGGACTTACTGTCTAGTGTAGGACATAGGAACATTTGAAGTATAAGGGAGCTTGTGGTTATTCCCATGAGCTGTTGGAGAAATGAAATATTAAGATAAGAGCAGAAATAAGGGATGGGATAGTTACAGAATTCATGAAGACTGTGGGATGTGAATCAGGCCTTAAAAGAAATTAGACAGCAAGGGGTGTGAGAGTGATCACCCACACGTAAGAGATTCCATAAGGCATTTCATCATCCTGCCATTGTATGTGGTCTTTTTATAGTATGTCATAATGGTGATAGCACTTCTACTCCCTGGACTGAAGTAGTGTGTTTTGTCTTTTAACAGGAATGTGACCAGGTACATGTGGAAGATGTGGCTTCTGATGACAATGGCCAAGATTTGAGGTGATAAACACAATGATTCTTGAACACCAGTATACCTGTTACGTGCAAGATCTGTCTAGGTTTGGAGGAAAACAAAGATAAATAGAATATATCTCTGAAAGAACTCACAACCTATTAGAGGACATAGAAACAAACACTGTTAACCATGATTTACAGCGTGAGAAAGTGGCAATAGAAAATGCTGTGGAGCATGAGAAGAAAGCTGATGGCAATAGGGAGTGGGTGGTGCCAACATTGGAGAAGCCTTCTCAGTGGAGTAGCATTAGAACAGAACCTTAAAGAACAGGGTAGCAGGCCAGGTGCAGTGGCTCACCCCTGTAATCCCAGCACCTTGGGAGGGCAAGGCGGGAGGGTCACTTGAGTCCAGGAGTTCAAGACCAGCCTGGACAACATAGGGAGACCCCACCTCTACCGAAGGGGGAAAAAAAAAAAAAAAAAAGGATAGCAGTGATGGGATGAGGAAAACCATTCCAGAGTGAAGGACATACTAATTTCTCTTTGGCCAGATTTTCAGTCAGGACAATATTTGGTTCCAGACTGAGTAATTTTAGTTGCAAATAAACACTGGAACTTCATGAAGGAAACTACCTATGGGAGTCTGCTTGTGTCAGTAATAATCTTCTGTAAGGCAATCTTCAATATTTTATTATAGAGAAAGCTAAGCCAAGGAGACCTCAGTGGCAAAATGCTTGCTCAGGTTCCTCATTCCTCTTTCTTCTGGCCCAGTAGTCTCAGCTAAGAATGTTCCAAAAGGGCCAGGCAAGATGGCTGACACCTGCAATCCCAGCACTTTGGGAGGCTGAGGTGTGCAGATCACTTGAGGTCGGGAGTTCGAGACCAGCCTGACCAACATGGAGAAACCCCGTCTCTACTAAAAATACAAAGTTAGTCAGGCGTAGTGGTGCATGCCTCTAATCCCAACTACTCGGGAGGCTGAGGCAGGAAAATTGCTTGAACTCAGGAGGCGGAAGTTGTGATGAGCCGAGATTGTGCCCTTGCACTCCAGCCAGGGCAACAAGCAAGAGCAAACTTCCGTCTCAAAAAAAAAGAATGTTCCAAAAATTTATCTAGCTTAAAGACTTATTTAAAAAAAAAACAAAAAAAAAAACCTGTCACATCTTTTCATATTAGTTTGTTTTAATGTTTATCCCTTTTTATAAGTAAAATGTTCTTCCCAGTAACTACCCCAGAATTCAGCGTCCTACCCATGAATTCTAAAATACAGAGCAGAACTGGACATACCACCTTAATAAGGACCTACTCAGGTAGAACTGAGAAGACTGGAAGGTTTCACTTTCAGGTGCAGCATCTAGTTGTACATGTCGTGGTGTCACGTGGCACAATTCTTATAATGCTTTACTGTTCTTTTTAGGGAAAAATCTGGTCTGAAGCAGTTTATATTTCTCTTGTACATGTGGCTAACCAGTAATTACCTATTATGTCTTCGCAGCTATATTTTCTTAAGCACAAAATCTCATTCTTAGCATATTGGACTCTATTTTAACTTTTGACTGAACCAAGTTGTTCTGTCAATCATTTTTAGATCTTTACTTATGAAATGTTAATACTTCCTAGTTGTATTATTTAGTTTAGTAGCTTAAAACGGTTAAACGGCCAGGCGCAGTAGCTCCCGCCTGTGATCCCAGCACTTTAGGAGGCCAAGGTGGCCCAGTCATTCGAGGTCAGGAGTTCAAGACCAGCATGGCTAACATGGCAAAACCCCATCTCTACTAAAAATACAAACAAAAATTAGCCAGGTGTGGTGGCATGCACCTGTAGTCCTGACTACTCAGGAGGCTGAGGCAGGAGAATCGCTTGAACCTGGGATGTAGAGGTTGCAGTGAGCCAAGATCACGCCACTGCAACTCCAACCTAGGTGACAGAGCGAGGCTCCGTCTTAAAAAACAAAAAACAAACAAAAAATGAAACATCCTCTTATAGTTTCTGTAGGTAACTTTAAAGTGACCTAGCTAGTTTTTTTTTTTCTCTTTAAAAATTTTTTTTTTATTTTATTTATTTTAATGTGTCAATTTTATTAATCTGTACTCAGTATCTTTTTTATTTTTTTTTTAATTTTTGGGTGGAGTGCAGTGGCGCCATCTCGACTGATTGTAACTTCTGCCCCCACCTCCCCCACGTGATCCCCTCACTTCAGCCCCTGAAATAGCTGGGACCATAGGCACACACCACCACTCCTGGCTAATTTTTTGTATTTTTAGTAGAGACAAGCACACCATGTTGCCCACGCTTGTCTTGACCTCCTGAACTTAAGCAATCCGCCCACCTCAGCCTCTCAAAGTGCTGGTATTACATGTGTGAGCCACCATGCCCAGCTTGTATTCAATTTCTTTTTTTTTTTTTTTCCTTTTAAGACAGGGTCTCTGGCACCCAAACTGGAGTGCAGTGGTGTGATCGTGATCATAGCTTGCTATGCTCTCAACCTCCTGGGCTCAAGTGATCCTCCCACCCCAGCCTTTTAGCTGGGCCCACAGGCGCATTCCACCACACCCTGCTAATTTTTACATTTTTATAGAGGCAGAGCCTCCCTGTGTTGCCCAGGCTGGTCTTGAACTCCTGGACCCAAGTGATCCTCCCTCTTTGGCCTCCCTAAGTGCTGGGATTACAGGCATGAGCCACCACACCTGGCCTATTTAAAGGATTTTAAATCTAGAAAATCTGTTATTAATTTATTTTTTTTCACTGTTATAAATGTTATTTTGTCAAGGTAAAATATATGTATATAATTTACCATCTTTATCATTTCTTAAGTGTACAGAAGTGGTTCTTTTTTTTTGAAAGAAATACGGCCTGCTCTGTTGCCCAGGCTAGAGTGCAATGGTGCGATCATAGTTCACTACAGCTTCCTGGGCTCAAGTGGTCCTCTCACTTCAGCTTCCCAAGTAGCTAGGATAATAGGTACATAGCACCATCCCTGGCTAATTAAAAGAAAATTTTCTTGGAGATGAAATCTCACTATGTTGCCCACGCTGGTGTCAAACTCCTGGCCTCAAGCAATCCTCCCATTTTAGCTTCCCAAATAGTTGGGATTACAGGCACCAGCCACTGCACCTGGCCAGGGGTCGGTTTTTTGGTTTTTTTTGTTTTTTTTCTTTTTTTTAGACAGAGCCTAGCCATGTCGCCCAGGCTGGAGTGCAGTGGCATGATCTCAGCTCACTGCAACCTCTGCCTTCTGGTCTCAAGTGATTCTTCTGCCTCAGTCTCCCAAGTAGCTGGGACTACAGGCATGTGCCACCACACCCAGCTAATTTTTGTATTTTTAGTAGAGACAGGGTTTCAACATGTTGGCCAGGCTGGTTTGGAACTCCTGACCTCAGTTAATCCACCCACCTCGGCCTCCCAAAGTGCTGAGATTACAGACATGAGCCACCGTACCCAGCCCTAGGTGTAGTTTTAGAATTTCTGGGGTTGAAATCAAGATGTTGGCTAGAGCTCTAATCATCTGAAAGCTTAACTGGAACTGGAGAATGTGCTTCCAATCTCTGACATATGGCTGATGACAGAGGCTTTAGTTCCTCATTACACGTGCCACTCTATGGGGCTGCTTGCATGTTCTCACGGGACAGCTGGCTTCTTCCAGAGCAAGTGCTCCAAGAGAGAGCAGGAGAAGCCTAGTCTCTGAAGCCTAGCACTATCACTGTTATCACATTGTGTTTATATTCTAAGTATAGTCCATACCCAAGGGGAGCAGAATTAGAAGAGAGGAATAGCAGAGAATTTGTGGACATATTTTGAAGCTACCATCGTGAACTATAAACGTAAATCAGCCAGCAGATCACTTGAGAAAACATCTGTCATTATCTTACCATTGTTAGCATTTTAGGCTATTTCCTTTCATTATTTGTTCATGTTTCTGCTTTTTACATAGTTACAATCACTGTGTGTGTATGTGTACTCACAAAATTTTATATTCCACTTTTTTCACTGTGTAGTTATTTTCTGTCATTAGTGGAAAAGATGCCTTATCCCAAGTCAGTGTCTAAGGAATGCTGGTGCTTGAATTGTTTCTACCTTCCCTTCCCTCTCTCTCAATCCTTTCTTTTATAGAAGTAATAAGGGTGAGATAGAGAACTAATGAAAGATAGACTCTGACATACAGAGATTAAGGGGAAGAAGATCCTTAAAGCCACTGGGCTTACTTATCAGATACCAAGAATTCAACCAAATAGCACTCAACTAAAAACTTGATGCTGTATAAATCTTAATTTTTATTATCTTCTCTCTTTGCAGCAACTACAGTTTCTCAACAGATGGTTTCAGTGGCTCAGGAGGTAGTGGCAGCCATGGTTCCTCTGTGGGTGTTCAGGGAGGTGTGGACTGGATGAGGAAACTAGCTTTCCGCTATCGGAAAGTGAGAGAAATCTATGATAAGCATAAAAGCAACGTGGGTGGTAAGTGTGGCATATAACCAATCTGATTCTCTGTTTCTTTCTGGTTTCCTTCTTTCCTTTCTAGGGATTCCTTAGGGTTCCTCTGACAACTGCTTATAAATTGTGCCACAGTAACATGTTAAACTCTGTATTTAAAAAAATAGAGGTTTGGTTGAAACCTTTTGGGAGGAAGCTGTACATCTCTAACGGGCTTCTCTAAGCCTAATTTTGGAAAGTTCTCTTGTTCTTTTTGGACAAATGCCTTTTTAAAGGAAACATGTTCTGTAGACTATGTTTGATGA
This sequence comes from Alouatta palliata, assembly GCA_004027835.1. Taxonomy (NCBI): domain Eukaryota; kingdom Metazoa; phylum Chordata; class Mammalia; order Primates; family Atelidae; genus Alouatta; species Alouatta palliata. The sequence continues at coordinate 35,087 of PVKV010019193.1, forward strand.
CATGTCACAACTACTGTCAATGCTAGTTAGTTGGGTGCTACATTTTTTTTTTTCGGCTGGTTCATATAACTATCAGGACAAGTCAAGTAGAACTAGCTAGTAAGTTTTTGCGGACAGAAATCTAGGTCCAGGATTGTAGGTTGGCAATATCAATGTGTTGTGATTTGAAGGACCTTGGAAATTCTTTCTGATCAGAAATATTTCAAATGCCAGATGCCACTATGCCTAAAATTCTGTTATTTAGAATTAATTAATCATAGATTGTTTGAATTAGAAGAGACAGAAGTCTAATCTAAATTCCTCATTTTGCAGTTGAGAAAAGTGATGCCCATCACAGGGCTAGTGGGGGCAGCTTATTCATGGTCACATTGCAAATTTGTAACCATACCATGTTTGAAATTCACATTCCCTAACTTTTTGTCCATTGCACTTTCATGCAGCTCCTTTTTTAGTGAGGTACCCTTTTGAGAAAATATTTAAAACTAAACCATCACCCTCAAAGATATACATACATGCAAAATGTTACTCAAAGATTCAGGGATTACATAGACTGCATAGAGCACGGGTCTCCAATTCCCAAGCCTCAGACTGGCACTGGTCAGCGGCCTGTTGGCAACCAGGCCGCACAGCAGGAGGTGAGCGGGATAGCAAGTGAGCATTACCACCTCCTGTCAAATCATTGGTGGCATTTTTTTCTCATAGGAGAGCAAACCCTACTGTGAAGTGCACATGCAAAGGATCTACTTGCATGTTCCTTATGAAAATCTAACTAACGCCTGCTGATTTGAGGTGGAACAATTTCATCTCAAACCCCCCTGCCCCCCACCCACTTCCGTGCAAAAATTGTCCTCTATGAAATTGGTCCCTGGTGCTGAAAAGGTTGAGGACTGCTGGCCTAGAGGTATTTTACTCAAGGTCAAGAACCCTTGTACTATACCATGTTGCCTTACAATATGGTTCAGAAAGTAGGAACAGGACTTTAAAGATAATTTGGTTCATTTACAGCTCTCTAATACCAGATAAAAGTCATGGGCTTCCAGACTTCAGCAGTCTAATTTATGTTTTTCAGATTCCCCCCCCTTTTTTTTTTTTTTTTTTGAGACGGAGTCTTGCTCTGTTGCCAGGCTGGAGTGTAGTAGCACAATCTCGGCTCACTGCAACCTCCACCTCCTGGGTTCAAGCGATTCTTCTGCCTCAGTCTCCCGAGTAGCTGGGACCACAGGGGTGTGCCACCACACCCGGCTAATTTTTGTGTTTTTAGTAGAGATGTCGTTTCACCATGGCCAAGATGGTCTCGATCTCTTGACCTCGTGATCTGCCCGCCTCGGCCTCCCAAAGTGCTGGGATTACAGGCATGCGCCACCGCGCCCGGCAAGATTCCCCTTTTTATTGCTTATTTCTTCTCATGATTTAAAGCCAGTATTTTTTATTTTGGCAACTCCAAGTCTTTTTCTCACACACGTTAGCCTTTCTTTTCTTAGTTTTCATATACAGCCTGAGTCTCTTATCTTTTCCCTGCACAATGCCTGGACCTGGTTTCCCGAACAAAGTGAGGTGAACCCTATGTGAGAATCCTCTGAGCCTACTTTGGAGAACAGATTAAAATTAATGGCCATGTGTATGTTTTGTACAATATGAATTAACAAAAGTGCCACATCATGTATTAGCTGAGTATATCATATGTAGGTACTGGTTTTGTTGTTGCTTTGTTTTATCCAAAATGTTAAGAGAGTCGTCTAATTCTAGACTTGAATTGTGTGGAACTATCAGTCTGAAAACAAATTGTACTCCAGTTCTCCTCACAAAAATGCCATCTGCTTTTATGGAGTATTCCTAATAGAATACTGGATTTTTTTTTTTTACCTTCACTATAAATTCAGATCCAGATTTACTGTTTGAATATTTTAACTCGATTGTCTAAGAGCAGGCTCCCATCATATGAGCTCTCCTTTGTGCGTAGTTATCTAGTCTTGGGCAGTGTTTTAGTGTCTTATCAGTTGGAGTTATTTCAGAAGTACAGTACGGAGAATTATTCAAACTGGAATTTCATGTCATCGTGTTCTGAAGCAAGTAGACATGTAGTCACCATGGGAGTTGTGTAGAGTAATGGAAAGACTTCTTAAGACCAAAAGCTACTAACTTACTATGTAATCTTAGACAGAGCCCTTTTTGTCCTTTAGGCTTTGGTTTCTTTACAGAGAGATTAGAAATGCTAAGGACATGTCCGGGCATGGTAGCTCATGCCTGTAATCCCAGCATTTTGGGAGTCCAAGACGGGTGGATCACGTGAGGTCAGGAGTTCAAGACCAGCCTGACTAATGTAGAGAAACCCTGTCTCTACTAAAAATACAAAAATTAGCTGGGCGTGGTGGTGCATACCTGTAATCCCAGCTACTCGGGAGGTTGAAGCAGGAGTATCACTTGAACCCGGAAGGCGGAGGTTGCGGTGAGCCGAGATCGTGGCATTGTACTCCAGCCTGGGCAACAAGAGCAAAACTCCATCTCAAAAATAAAAAAAGAAGGCCGGGCGTGGTGGCTCATGCCTGTAATCCAAGCACTTTGGAGGCCAAGGTGGGTGGATCACCTGAGGTCAGGAGTTAAAGACCAGCCTGACCAACATGGTAAAACCCCGTCTTTATTTATTAAAAAAAAAAAAAAAAAAAAAAGAAAAGAAAAGAAAGAAATGCTGAGGACTCTTCTAGCTGTAACACGAATTTTTTCCACTTTGGTTCTTGATGTCATATTCTAAGCAGTGCTAGTCAAAGCGTGGTCCACCAGTCTGCAAAAGATATGCTATTAGTTGGTGATGAAAGAAGCTTGCACCAGAATCTTATTATAATGTTTCTGTCAGCTGATTTTATTGTTGTTATTGTGTTCCTGTAACAACAGTTTTTTAAAATGTATTTTTGCCGGAACATCCCCAAAACACTCTGATAAAGAAAAAATAGCATTCTGAGTAGCACCACTCTAAGGTTTCTCCAAGAAGAAAAATTAAAAAAAACAAAAAAAGCCAGGTATGGTGGCTCACGCCTGTAATCCCAGCACTTTGGGAGGACAAGATGGGTGGATTATGAGGTCAGGAGTTCAGGACCAGCCTGTCCAAGATAGTGAAACCCCATCTCTACTAAAAATACAAAAATTAGCCAGGCATGGTGGCACGTGCCTGTAATCCCAGTTACTTGGGAGGCTGACGCAGAGAATTGCTTGAACTCAGGAGGCAGAGGTTACAGTGAGCCGAGATTGTGCCACTGCATTCCAGCCTGAACAACAGAGAGAGACTCCGTCTCAAACAAAAAAAGACAGCTGGTCTTGTCTTGACACCAAGAACTACACTTCCAAATCCTTGTTCACTCACACCAACACTGGCCTCCCACCAAACTCGGAAATGCTCAAGGAGAAACACAAAGTTGCTGTGCTGGGGGCACCCCACAGCTCTGCTCCCTTTATGTCCTCTGTGATCCGCATCCGAAGTGAGGCCTCCATGCCTGAATCCTGTTCAAAATGTTCTTCATGAACTAGTGCTTCCTGGGCTTCATAGCATTCGTGTACTCCATGAAGTCTAGGGACAGGAAGATGGTGTGTGACCTTATCAGGGCCCAGGCCTGTGCCTCCACCACCAAGTGTCTGAACATCTGTACCCTGTTCCTCGACATCCCTGGTCATTGCACTCATCATGATTTTCACCACTAGCTCGGTAATAATCTTTCAAGCAATTTCTCAGAAGATAAAGGATCTCCAAGGCCAGTAGTAGAGCCCATGTACTCCACCATCCACTGTTGGCCCTGGTCATGGAGCTGGTCCTGTCTTCTTGACCCCACCCCTATATACAGCAGTCTATATTCACCTGTCTACAATACAATTCAATAAAAGTATATGTGTTCATGGAAAATATGTATATATACTCAGTAGAATATTTCAGTGACTCATACTTTTTAAATTGAATTTAGAAGTTGCTTTCTCAGTATCAGCAAGTGTATGTTGTCAAATGATAAACGTGTCTGCTTTTATTCCCAAAGGCCTCCTCAGTCCCCAGAGGAAGGAAGCACTGCAGAGATTAAGAGCAGAAATTGAAGTTTTAACAGATTCCTGGTTAGGAACTGCATTAAAGTCCTTACTTCTCATCCAGTCCAGGTATGGAAATGGTTCTTTCACGTATCATCCTCTCAGAGACATACTCTTCTACTCCATTCCAAGATAGGCCATTCTCTAAAATAGGGTTTGGGATAGGGGTAGAGAGGAGTTTAAATGATGTAGGGAAGTATTATGTTAGGTGGGAAGCAAGGTAATTTTATGTTAACAGCACACCTTCTAGTTATAAGAGAATATTTATATATGAAATCCTTTTTCTCTCTCCTTACTTTTTGCTCACGAAATTAAAACTCAGTAACCCATAATCTCTAGTCTGGAAGTTAGGCCTGGTGACATCAAAGAATACTTGGAGGAGATGTATTACAAATACCCTAGGTACAGGAAGCTCCAAGAAATATATCCAAACTCACTCAAGAAGGCAAGATTCAAAAGAAAAAGGGTACACTAAGCAGATTAAGGAGATTTCAACATGAAGCTTAGACTGGGAAATAAATGTGCCAGTCTTTGTCTGCACCAATATCCTATTGCTCCCTCCCTCAAAGCAGGAATTCCAGATCCACATAGTAAACAGTAAAACTGACACCAGGGAGTGGATATCCAGAGAAGGTAAAGGACATGTAAAATTAATGGGTATTCTAGATTCAGTGTTGCTATTGTGTGAAGAACAAAGAGAATGTAAATCATATCTCATTTATGGACTGACTTGCGTTCAGGTGAAAGAGTACAGCCCAGAGCTTTTTGTTTTTGTTTTCTAAAATATGGTATCAGTGACATGGCTTGGTGGTATTTATTAACAAGTATTTGTGACTAGAATGGTCAGAGGGGAAATAAGGCAAGAATTAAGTTGCTGCTCTGCATCCTCTAAGAGACAAAAATGAGTAGAACCTCTGCCCTTTAATAGAGAAAGTAAATGAACATGAAATAATTAGTAGTAGCTGAACATTGGCTCTGAACAGTACCATACTAGGTCCTTTAAGGTTAATTTTTAATAGTTAGATTTTAAAGAGTTGGCACATATGAATTCTTGCTTCCAGGTTGGTTTAGTTTTACCTTTTATTTTTCTTTTTACTCCCTTCTAGAAAAAATTGTGTGAATGTTCTGATCACTACCACTCAGCTGGTTCCAGCCCTGGCCAAGGTTCTCTTATATGGACTAGGAGAAATATTTCCTATTGAGAACATCTATAGTGCTACCAAAATTGGTATGGTTTCTATGCTGTTTCTTGTCACTGGCCTTGCAATAAAACTTTCTACTCATGATGTACCTATTTTCTGTTAGACACTTTATATGTAATACTTATAATCCTCACAACAGTCTTCTGATATTTTTTGTAATGCTGTTGAGGTTTAGTAGTTATATAGATTGCTCAAGGTCTCACAGCTAGTAAGTTACATAAACATGCTCTTTAATAATCTTTGAAAGAACATATTATCTAGCTTAGAAATCTGTTTTGGCCTCATTTCAAGTTTTTTACAGAGAGTATGTAGTATAATAGAAAAAGCACTAGATTAAAAATAAAGCTCTAAATTGTATACCTAAAAATGGTGGCCAGGCATGATGGCTCACACCTGTATTTCCACCTCTTTGGGAAGCCGAGGCGGGAGGATCACTTGAGGCCAGGAGTTCAACACCAGCCTGGGCCACATGGCAGACCTCTGTCTCTACAAAAAAGTTTGTTTTAATTAGCTAGGTATGGTGGCACACATCTGTAGTCCTAACTACTTGGAAGGTTAAGGTGGGAGGGTCACTTGAGCCAGAAGTTCAGTGCTGCGGTGAGCTATGTGATCTTGCCATTGTGCTATAACCTGGTGACAGAACAAGACTATGTCTTAAATAAAATAACAGGTATTGACAAGGATGTGGAGAAATTGCAAACTTTGTGCACTGTTGGTAAGATTGTAAAATGATGCAACTGTTGACAGACACGGTGGTGCATACCTGTAGTCCCAGGTATTTGGCAGGCTGAGGCAGGAGGATCACTTGAGCCCAGGAGTTTGAGTTCAGCCTGGGCAACATAGGGAAACCATGTATATTTTAAAGATGCAACTACTATGAAAAATAGTATGATGGCTCCTCAATACAATTAAAAGTAGAACTACCATATGATTCAGTAACCTACTTTGAGTAAATATCTGAAAGAATGGGGTCTCAAATTCTTGAAATATATCCAAATATCCAAAAGCAGGGTCTCAAAGAGATATCTGCACCCTCATGTTTATAGCAACATTATTCACAGTAGTTCAGAGCTAGAAGCAGCTCAGATGGCCATCGGTGGATGAATGGATAAACAAAATGTGGCATACACATACAGTGAAATATTATTTGGCCTTAAAAAGGAAGGAAAGTCTGTCATATGCTATAACATGGATAAACCTTGACGACATGCTAAGTGAAAGTGAAATAAGACAATCACAAAAGGACAAATACTATATGATTCCATTTATATGAGACTTCTAAAGTAATCACATGCATATAACTGAAAAGAGAATGATAATTGCCAGAGGCTGAAGGGGAACAGAAATGGGGGTTGTTCAACAGATATAGAGTTGCAGTCATGCAAAATGAAAAACTTCTAGACATCTGCATGACTGAACTTTATACTTAAAAATTGTTAAGAGAAGCCAGGTACTGGCTTGCATTCAGATGAAAGAGTACAGCCCAGTATGCCTATAATCCCAGCACTTTGGGAGGCTGAGGCAGGTGGATCATTTGAGGTCAGGAGTTCAAGACCAGCCTAGCCAATATGGTGAAATTCCCTCTCTACTAAAAATACTATATTAGCTGGGCTTGGTGGCACAAACCTGTAATCGCAGCTACTTGGGAGGCTGAGGCAGGAAAATTGCTTGAGTCTGGGAGGTAGAAGTTGCAGTGAGCCAAGATCACGCTATTGCACTCCAGCCTGGGCAACAGAGCAAGACTCTGTCTCACAAAAAAAAAAAATTGTTAAGAGGGTAAATTTTATATTACTTTTTTTTTGAGATGGAGTTTTGCTCTTGTTGCTCAGGCTGGAGTGCAATGGTATGATCTTGGCTCACTACAGCTTCCACTTCCCGGGTTCAAGTGATTCTCTTGCCTCAGCCTCCCAAGTAGCTGGGATTATAGGCATGTGCCAACACACCTAGCTTATTTTATATTTTTAACAGAGATGGGATTTCACGGTTTTGGCCAGGCTAGTCTTGAACTCCTGACCTCAGGTGATCCACCCGCCTGTCTCCCAAAGTGCTGGGATTATAGGCGTGAGCCACTGCACCTGGCAAAAATTTTTTGTTTTAAAGATTAGTAAATTTCATGTTATGCGTATTTTACCAGTTTTTGGTTTTTTGTTTTTAAGGAAAAAGAAAATAAACATCAAGGAGAAGGATTTAAGTCCTGGCTCCCCCACTTAACTAGCTCTCACCTTAGACAGATTATCTTCTTTCCTGTGCCTCAGTTTTCTCAAGTAAAATGAGATCTTAGAAGTGAGTACAGTCGGGCCGGGCGCGGTGGCTCACGCCTGTAATCCCAGCACTTTGGGAGGCCGAGGCAGGTGGATCACGAGGTCAAGAGATCGAGACCATCCTGGTCAACATGGTGAAACCCCGTCTCTACTAAAAATACAAAAATTAGCTGGGCATGGTGGCACGTGCCTGTAGTCCCAGCTACTCGGGAGGCTGAGGCAGGAGAATTGCT